>PVLA01011155.1:0-55955 GCA_004027455.1 Hydrochoerus hydrochaeris
CCATGGTCTCTCACCTCTCATCATCACCCCTCCGTGAACTGCCACCTCTCCATCTCTCACCCATGAGCTCTGTCCTCCACCGTCTCCCACCTTCCCAGTATGGCAGGAGGCTGTCAGGGCTGCCCTAGGCGCCACCTGTGTCTAACCCCAGTGCCTGGTCCCCCACTCCTTCTCGGGGTCCTTCCTTTTCCCTTTATGGAGAGGACCTTTCTCACTGAAAAGCGTTGGGGCCGCCGGCCCAGTCCCTCACCTCTGTGTTGATAGGCTGCAGCATGGGCAGTAACCAGTCCTGAGCCTGCTCCAGGCTGTCCCTGCTCCACAGTGTCCCATGCAGCCCACTGGGACCTGAGAGGGGATGAAAAGCAGCGCTGGCCCAGGTGACCAGCAGTTCTTCCCACTCAGGATAACCGCCTTCAAACATGCTGCTTTGAAAAGTTAGGTCAATTGCGACACAAATGGTAACACGCACCAATTTTCACGTAGAATTTTGTTTACAAATTCATATGAGCCTGTCATAACAACCCTGGTCAAGATACAGGACACAAACTTCCATTTTTAAAATGAGAATTTGATGTTTCTTTTCTCATTTACATAATAACAGTCCTACTACTCCATTTTGTCCTCACAAAGAAAATGTCTTCAAGTGTGAAATTTGAACAAAACCATTTATTTCCCACCCAAATTCACAATTGTATGGGATTCATGATAAAACACGGTAAGGGGGAGAGGGGGAGGGAGCGTTGTCTATCTTCCCACCCGAGGAGGCATAGCCAATTCTATTTGCAGAAATGGCTCAGAAGCTCCTGGAAAACTCAAGAGAGAATTCTGGAGTTGGAAACTGACCCAGCATAGAAATGTACAAACCCTCATGCATGTGGTGACATTGCCCACACATATAGCTACATATTTAGGGCCTCAGGAGAACCTGGGAAAAAATGGAGACAGAGCTTTTACAAATGGGAGGGGCGCCAGGAGACAGGGGAGCAGGGAGGGAAGGAGGACCGGGGAGCAGGGAGGGAAGGAGGACCGGAAACTAAAAGACAGTGAAGACGTGCTACATACTTGTACGATGCCCCACCAGAAATGTAATTACTACATACTGTAAATATGGACTAATAACTCTTTTAAAATGATAATCTTCTTGCAGCCACCGTGAAGCATATCTGTCTTTCTCACAGCTTCCACTCGTGTCTCTGTTAAATGACTTTAGACCACCAGGTGTCATCCCACCAGAAAGTATCTAGTAATAGGTGTGACTTGATCTACCCTCTCAGGCAGAAGTAAGAGTTTTCCTATTAAAATAAAACCACCTTTCTTGTCAACTGACACCAAATCTCTTAGTACACCAAGTATTTCCTCCCTCCCTTTCCTTCTTTCTTCTTTCCTTTCCTTTCCTTTCCTTTCCTTTCCTTTCCTTTCCTTTCCTTTCCTTTCCTTTCCTTTCCCTTCCCTCTCCTTCCCTTCCCCTTCCTCCCTTCCTTCCTTCCTTCCTTCCTTCCTTCCTTCCTTCTTTCTTTCCTTCCTTCCTTCCTTCCTTCCCTCCTTCCTTCTTTTCTTGCATGGTGCTTGGGATTGAACCTGGGGCCTCACACATGCTAGGCAAGCTCTGTAGCACTGTACTGCATTCCCAGCTGCAACTTTCATTTTCAGCCTAAGGCATAGCTTATCCAAACCCACAAGGCAACAACTGCTTGATTAAATGTCCCTGAAGCCTAAGAGACCACTGAAAACGTGTAGCACTTACCACTGCAGACAGTTCTGTGATGACTCAGAAAGCAGACCCAAAGCCAGCAGATCTTCAATACCTGGATGTGCCTTGGGCTCAGCTCATCTATACCTGGTGCACCTGGAATAATAACAGGGCGATTTTCCCCCTCTCCCCAGTCAGGTGTTGGTGCTGCAATGGTTAATATTGGGGTTTGCGAGTAACTCCTCTCCGACCTCAGTTTTTTACACCCATGATACACAGAGATTTAAGTACAGTACCTACAGCCCTGGGCTTGGTGAGTCGGGCAAAGAGATAACACATGAGAAAGTGAAAAATAGGGCTTGCAATTAGGCTGCACGGTCCCCAACAGAGGCACAAATGTTCTCACAGATAATAAGTGTTCTGACCAAGCCACATCAGGACTATGGTTAAAATAAGCTTGAGGTCAGGACACTCCATGTGGTTGAAACCACTAACCATCCTATTTTCCAACTGAAGCACTAACTACTGCTTATTTGCTTCTTTCTCAAGTAATGCCTTTCTTGCTTTGTGAGTGAAAAAGATGACAAAAGGTCTTTATTCTTGACTTTGACTCACATCTTCAGAGATCCCCATGGCATGAAATGTGTGTTACTTCTACTTCTTGATCAATACCAACTTGCTCTAAGAAAACAATTAATAAGATGCCACATCACCAAACTGTCCTCACATCCAGATCTGGTCCCCAAAACCTTAAGCCCTCCCAAGATTACCAAAAGCAGAGACGGATCTTGGGAAGACCTCTGCCCTGTCCTACTGAGGCGCAACATGGTTCCTACGGAGCGCCTGGCCTTGCTGTAGAGAGCTTAGCAAAGCTAATGCGTTCCCAGTGAGCAAAGTGTGCGTTTTGCGCAGTGCTTTTTTGGCTATGCAGAGTCTGTTTTGTTTCTTATGACACATTTAATTTGGCAGACTCTTTTTGTCAGCCATCCAGCCCCTCTATCTCATTAGGCTTTCTCAACCTCCAAATAGAGCTATTTGGGGAATTTCCACCATAAGCCAAAGAGACTTCTGGTTCTGAATGGTGTCTGGCCAGCAGCCTCAGGGTAGCCTTTTCCAATTCCTTGCTGAGATGCTCACAAAGTCACAGTAAAGCCAGTTACAAAACAGGACTGACAACTCCATGCCAAAATCTTGGGAGAAGTGACACTGGTTATCAAGCAGATGGAGAAGGCTGAGAATAGCTCACCAAGCTTTCACTCACGGTGCACGCGGGGTTGGCTCGCAAATGAGACAACATCTGCAGGAACAGAAATGGAGATAGTTTGCACCTCCCTAACAAATGTTCTCTGGCTCAAAGACCAAGGTCCGGAGCCATCATAAAATAAGCAGACAGGAGGTCTGTGTTCCTGTGGCAACCCCACCTGCCCCCAGTCCGCCACCACTCAGCATTCAAGCCGAGAGAGAAGATCCCAGAAAACCCTAGAGGGGGTGAGGTCAGGGGTGACGAGGTGCTCAAGGAGGTGAGAGACGATGAGGATGAGGTGGCCACAGGACAAGGAAGGGGTCAGAAAGGGCCTTGGTGGGAGTGCATCCTGGGAGTTGTAGTTTTCCTGTATCACATCGGCAAGATGCGGAGAAATTCATTGAGACACTGGTGGAAAGTGTTAGAACTTTTGTTTCTAGATTTGTTCAAAAATTGAAAAAAGAGATTAGGTTGATTCACAGTAGTTCCATATTGGCTTCTTAATTGTATCAAGTACACAATATGTAATGTACAAATTAATGCAGAGATGGGGTATATGGGGCCTGGAAGCTCTCTGTATCAATTTCTTGATTTTTCTGCACATCTAAAACTGGTCTCTAAGTAAGATCTGTTAAAATACGTGACAATAAGGAAATTAAGATTTATTAATATTTAATGGGAAATGACTCGGAGCCCTGGTTTGTACTATGTGTCAGGTGGTCATTGTCGCCACCTGCACAGGGCGGGAAAGTAGGAGTTCTAGTCTGGCAACATTTTACAGTTTATACAGGCTCAGTTGGGTGGATGTTGGGGTCCCCACACCCAATTTTATGTGAGCCAATTTCTCAAAATGATAAATGCTTTGAAAGTTTCTGTAAAGAAAAGCAAGGAAATGGCAGGGTTACTTCTGATTAGGCTCTTTTGCAATTTTTTTTTTTTACATAAGTAAAAACAGTGACTCAAGAGCACTCTTAATAAACAGTAAAAGTTTGCATAGATTTTGTCCATGTTACCTATGATATTTTAAATGATGACCCTTTCCTGTGGGTCGTACATCATATCTTTAGTATTCATTAGGTAAATGCATTCTGTGCATAATTATCTCCAACATTTTTAATGATGACCTTTTACTGTCTGCTTATGATGCCCTTAGTATTAGTTAATTAGTTATGAAGCTGTCATCACTAACAAGACATTTAAAACTTTATGTTAATCCCACTGTGCAGAAGAACTTCTATAGTTTTCACAGTGATGTTTAATATCATGCCAAACACCATCTGGGACAGCACAAAACTTTAACGAGCAGCTTATAAATATTTAGCATTCTGTTTTGAGGTTTCTAATTTAATAGATGAAAACAAAAAGCCATGTGTCACAGGGGAGACAATATGCCATTATTTTTCCTGCTGTAGTAAAGGTAGCTGAAATATTATCTGGGAAATAAATGACAAACTATTAAATGTGTTTACCTGACAGGAGGTACATGTATGAAATGCCTAAAAAAATATTGACAAATAGATTTAATTAGGTGTTTTAGGAAGTCACGTTACATTGTCATAGTTTATGAAATGTTCTAGATTGTTTCAACAATAAAACACAGATGAGTCACTGCAGAAGGGCATTGTGAAGACGATGCGTGTTAGGGTTAGATTTCTTAAAAACAATGACGTTTTTATAGGGAAATCACAGGAGTGTGGCCATTGGTGGAATAACTACTGGCTCCGTGGTAAAGAACTAATCCTGAGGGAACATTGCAAAGATGGCGTCTTCCTGATAAATCAGTTCCCTCTGTCGTTTACAAGAAGCTCTTGCAGTGGAGAAACTGATGTTAGAAGTGCACCAAGAGCTACCAGGTTTTTAAAGACATCATTTCATTTATAGAAACCTTTATAAAAATATGACTTTTAAAGCAAAATATTTTTGCTAGCTGCAGTCATCCCAGCTACAGGGGAGACTGAAGTCAGAGGATCCCAAGTTTGAGGAGAATCCAGAGAACTGAACAAGACCTGTCTCAAAATAAAATAATGGGCTGAGGGTGCAGCTCAGTGATAGAGCATTACTGGGTTGGATCCTGGGGAGGGGGAAAGAGAGGGAAGAAAACAAGGGAAAGACAGACAGAGGGGAAGGAGGGAGGGAGGAGAGGAAAGGAAGACAACCCAACGCTTAATGGGTGAAGCGTGGTGACAAAAGTCTCTTTACACCATGGTTTTTGCGATCATCACTGGGCAAATGCATGAAAGAATCGCTCCACATGAAAATCAGTCACACACTCTTCTTCTCCAAAATACTTCTCTGATCTTTTCTGTTTTGATTTACCACATATTTTGAAAGAATAATTAATCTGTCCATTTGAGATAAATCAAATGTTTACAAAATATAGGTTATAGCCCCTTAAAAGAACAGTAACATAGAGGGTCCATTGGTAAACATTTTAGTCTGATAGAAAACTTAATATAAAATGCACCATCTTAACTGTATGGTACTGAACTACCATATACAGTTCAGCAGTGCTAAGTGTATTTACACTGTTACCCAACAGATATTTTAATGCAGATATTTTCCAGGGCACCCCAGCACCTGCCTGGTAAGCAGGAAGTCATGAGTTCAATCCCCGCTACCTAAATAAATAAACAAATAAATAAGCTATGTCTGAGGGATTTTCTTCCCTTCCCCTTCTCCTCCTCTTCCTTCTTCTCTTCCTCTTTCTCCTCTTCCTCCTCCTCCTCCTGCTCTCCCCTTGTCTGTCTCTCTCTGGAGTTTTTCTTGTTGTTTTTTCCCAATTGCTGCACATTATAATATCACAAAACCAATTTTTTTTTCAAAATGTGTGTTTGGCACAGAGCTGGCACTTGATAAGTAGGAGATCTTTGAGACACAAAGGAAAAAGGCAAACTGATGCTCTCCTTTGATCTTTGGAATAAAATAAAACCACAGCAAGAAAGAGAGAGTTCAGCATTTTTTTTTTTTTGAGTTGCTTGTAAGTGACCTGGAACCTGTGAGCAGCTGTTTCTTCCTCGGTAATACTGGACCGCCTGTCTGTGTGCGGGAACCCATTGAGGGTAATTCCCTTATCATGTGTCAGAGTGTTGTCTCTTCTCTGCTCTCCTCTGCTTTCCCTGCAAGTCACTCTCTACTGATGAGTGACCCAAGAGGAACTAGCACGACATGCAGCAAGTTTCCCCACAAAATATACCATCTCAAGGTCAGCTGTGAAGTTCTTGGCTGGATGGAGCTTGGATTTTGCTGGCCGTGAAGTGCTGGGCTGTTTGGAAGAGTCTGGCTAGCATGATGTACTGCCAGCTCCTCCATCGGGGACGCGCAGTGGGGAAATGCAGAGGCGCAGCAGGCCTGGGACAAAGTCCCCAAAGAGAGAATCGTCGGAATCCAAGCCTGCCACCATGCATGCTGTACTTTGGAACTGGGAGGTGGCGTCTCCCTGTAATCAAGAACCCTGGCCAACATTTCAACTCAGAAGGGGATTCTTCCTTTCAGTCCTTCTCCAGAGATTAAGGCAAGAAAGTGAAAATGTAAGGAATTCTGAGATAACTGTAGGTTTTACCAACAGCTTCTCACCTTCCCATCTAAAGAGTCAATAACCGATTTCTTCAGAAGGAAAGAGTGTTGGTGCCATGAATGTGAATGAACCCTGCCTCCTTCACTTGCTAGCCATGCTTAGCCTTAAAGTCTTCAGGCATAAAATACACAATAGTAGACCTGTTTCTAAGCAGATGTGGCTAGACATGAGGCTACAGGGCGCTCCTAGCACAGTGTCTGGCCTATAGCTTGTGTGCAGTGCACATTAGTGCTTACTGCTGTTCTGTTGATGCTTGCTGTCTAAATACCTGCCCTATTCCCCGGTTCTTCCAACCCAGCTGGGCTTTGTTCTTACACCAGTGCTTCCCTTCAGTGAACACCCTCCTCCTCCCAGAAGACATGTTGGGTCTGCTTTCCAGCCATCTCTTAACTCTGGTGGAGGGCCACTCTCTTTGCTGTTGTTTTGGTTATTTCGGTAGCCTGAAGGACTGAATCCAAGGCCTTTGCCTTAAGATACATCCCCAACTCCTTAAAAACAATTTTTTTGAAACAGGGTCTCCCTAAGTTGTCTGGGCTGGGTTTGAACTTCTAGTTCTCCTATCACAGCCTCCCAAAGTACTGAGATTACAGGTGTGTATTTCTACACCTAGTTTCGATGTTTTGATGGTTAATTTTCTATGTCAATTTAACTGGGCTACAGGTGTTCCCAGATAGCCATTAACATTGTTTCTGGGTGTGTCTAAGAGGATATTTCTAAGAGATAAGCATATAAATTGGTGGACTGGTGGTCCTCAGCAATGCAGATGGATACTGCTAGTCTGTTGAAGGTGTGATAGAAAAAGAGGTGAAGAAGGGTGAATTCTTTCTCTCTGCCTGAATGCTTGAGTTGGACATCATCTGTCTTTTTCTTGAGTTGTAAATGCACCTTTGGCCGTCCTGGTCCCTGGGCCTTCAAGCTTAAGTGTGAGTCGTTGCAGGAGAATGGGTGGCTCTTGGGACCATAATCCTTACTTGAAATCAATCAATCACAGGTTAAAATCTCCTGGCTTCTCTTATGTGAGAAACTGAAAATATAAATAATGTAAAAGCAAAATAAAGGAGAAATGATAGGGAACAGAGAGAGGAGGCACTTTTTGGTGATGGGGAGGGGGATGTAGGAAAGGAGCCCTAGACAGTAGAAAAAAGAGGAAGGTAGGAGAGAGAGGGGGTGAAAAATGATTAAGATGATATATGCATAATGATATATATCATATATGATTATAGTGTAATTTATGTATGACACATAAACATAAATGTAATTATGCACAACACAACTGTAGTAATAAAAAAATTATTCCTCCCTGAAAAAAAAAAACCCAAATACACTTGGAGCTGCACTCAAACCCCTTTTTTCTTCCGGTTTGTAGGATGAGTCATCTAGACTAGAGCTACACCACCCGCTGCCCTGGATCAAGATCCTTTATCAGTGCAGGAGAGAAATGAGAAGACGCAGCAACTAACGAGCATTTCGGTGAGAACAGACTCCTTTCAGCCCTCCATAAGCATCACTTCTGCACTCCAGCTTCTCTGGCTCCCAGGGCACCTAACACCTGCTCCTACCTTGAGCCCTTTTACTGCTTCAGTGCTGTCATGTATCTTAATACTTATTTACATGCTTTATTTTCTGCTATAGATGGTGAATTCCCTCAAGGCAGGAAATAGTCTATTGATCTCCGTTATCACCACGCAAACTAGTATCTGCCCAGGTTAATTTCTGGATAAATGTTTGTAGAAAAAAATGTGAAAAAGAATAGGAAGGGAAGAAGGAAATAAGAAAGGGATTAAAGGTCCTTCTAGATAGAGAAATTTTTCAAATGAACCCTTATTTTTAGATGAATAATGCTCAGTGTTTGTGGAATGATTGTTCTGTGACTAAACAGTGATTTTCTTGTTGCCTAGCTTTGTGTGATTCTTTCTGAAAGTTTTGGGCATGATGCAACACTGAGAGGCAAAAGAGTTTTGAGTCCTACATGCTGTTTTTTGAAATATGAGGCCCTGAACTGGAAGGACATCGCGACGGCTCCCAGGCTGCCTGGAATGTGACTGGCCGAGCATCTGATGAGAGTGGCCTGCCTTCTTCATTTGTGGTTAGGTGCTATGGATACTTGGCAGGCTGCAGAGCAAGGGGAACTAAAAATGTCCCCAAAAAGCTTGAGAACTCAGTACATGACCCAACCCTGCCGGATCTATAGATACTTTAAATTGTGACATTTTTTTCCCAAATGATCCTAGTGTCTTGGCAGAAAGTCATATATCCAAGAATGGTAATTTGAGAAATGGCTCATGTAAAATGCTGAGAGAGGGTAGAGAAATGACCATACTGGCTTTTATTTATTTCCTGCAGCTCTGAGCCTCATGCGTGCCAGGGAAATGCTCTACCACTGAGACGCACCCTAGTTTAGTTTTAGAGTAAGAACCCAGAAATTCAAGAGATTTGAACCATATTTGAATGCCACCAAATCATTAACTGTGGTGTTGTGTTAGTCTCTGAAGTAAAATTAATACTACATAGTATATTAAAGTTAAATAAGATGAAAGAATTGCACAAAAGATGTGTGTCATCTTTTCTAGTTTTGTTTTAGAACTCATTCTTTATTTGTGGGGAATATGCTATAAGACCTCCCAGTGGATAGCTGATAGCACTGAACCCCATGCACAAGGACTGTGACATAGAAACCACTGATCTGATAATTGTGACTAATGGGTGGGTAGGGCACACAGTGTGGATACGCTGCACAAAGCAATGATTTGCATCCTGAGCAGGAAGGTATGAAATTTAATCATGCTACTCAGAATGGTGTATAAGTTTAAATTTGTGAATTATTTCTGAAACTTCCCATCCAATATTTTCAGACCACAATTGACCATGATAATTGAAACATGAAAAAGGAAAACACAGATAAGCAGAATCTACTGTGTTTGAAATGTGTAAATCTGATGATAGGAAAAGTTGTAAATAGCAACTTAATTTTGAAGCCCACTCATAAGTCCTAATGTTGTGTTTTTCTTCTTAATTCTCTTAGGGTTTCCTCTGTCCATCTTTACAATGCATTTTTTCATGCTCAAATTGCAGACTAAAGTTCCCATTTTGGAAGATTTCTCAAACTGGTCTTCCTTTAATGTCTCTTATACTCCAAATTATCCCTCATGCCACATTTTACCCTCCTGAAATCCTTACTGCCTCAGTGTACCTTATTTTAGAAAGGTACTAGAAGTTCTTTATTTTTGTCATTTTTTTGAGACAGGGTCTCACTATGCAGTTCAGGCTGGACTTGAGCTCACTTTGTAGCCCAGGCTGGCCTCAAACTCTCAGTGATCCTCCCGCCTCAGTCTCCTGAGTGCTGGGATTACAGGTGTGAGTCACCACGCCCGGCTAGAAGTTCTGATGGCTACACAAGCTCACTTACTTTATAGCATGGGAACCTGGTAGGCAGTTTCTCCATGTTCTTAAGAAAAGTAGGGTTAGGGTTGGGACCCTGTGAGGACATCAGTGCATCACTCACTAGTTGGCAGGAAAATCAGTGAAGACAAGGAAGCCTGGTGGCACACGGTACCTGAGAGTTCTGGGCATGAAGGATTTTCTGTGACTCTTACATCTTTTTCTCACACCTGTTATCACCCACTCTGCTTCTACACATGTGGAAAACTCACACGTCAAGACTCAAATCAGCTTCAAACCATTTAGCTTCAAAAATGACCGCAGAAGTAACATCATTTCTTCCTTTTAATCACTGAAATTCAACAAATCGACCGTTGCACACTCAAAAACCCTTTTCAGCCCCTCTCAGATGTTGTGGTAGTGCTATAAGCTTTAAAGAAGCCAAACCCTGCTGAACAGTAAACTTGCTGCTCAATAGTTTTAAATGCTCTATTCACTTTTGGTTTTAAATGCGCTGTTCAGTTGCTCTCTCTCCCCCACTATATCTTACGAGTTTATCCAGAGGATGTGTTTTTACTCCATTTCCCCTCGAAGTTTGGACCCTGAGCACATTTTCTTGATAAGCTCCAGAGGTGTCACAGCTGAAGTTCTTTCTGTGGGAAAAGATAATTACCTTCAATAATCAAGGAATATTCTTTTCATCTCTTCACACAGATGTCAAGAAATAACCTCTCTGAGAATGGATGGTGTAGGGCACCGAGGGGTGAGAAAGAGCTTTTCAGTGCTGACATCTCACCAGTCTCTATGACACAGTTACTGGACTCCCAGAGCCTGGACAGGTTTATTCATCAGCTCCTCAGAATCCTGATGCCCTAGAGATTTATTTTATAATCATCGCCAATAAACCAGATGATTATGATTCATTCAAAGGGCTGCGTTTCCTTTCCAGGTGGAGTGTATGCCTCACAGCTGATACTCAGCGGTGTTGAGCACAGTCCTGAAACAGCATGTCATTCATAGAACACTTTTTTCTTCTAGCTGTTTATTTGCTGGAGATTCTAATGAGTGCACTCAGTCATATTTTGAGGGGGCTTTTTAGCTGCAGAGATTATAGCCTGCTATTCCCCCCTAAGTCAGCACTATTAGAGTTCTAGTGGGAAATGTTGACTGGGCCTAAATGATATTTTCTCATTATTGATTTGCTGTGAACACCTGGGCTATGTCTGGGAGCCATAGAAATAGGCTATGATTAGTTCTTGATGTACAGCCGAAGTCTTGGAAATTATGTCTTGTATTTAAATACATTAACTCTTTCCTTTTCTGCGAACTTATTTTTATTATTGCAAACACATGCAAACATTGTGGAGGTCTTAGATATCATTCAGCATCTAGGAGAAAGTCAGTCATAGACATTTTGGCTCCTAAAAGTAAACCAACAGTGATATATCTGTGACAGACTGAGCCAGAGCCTATGCTAAATGCTTCGCAGGTACTGTCTCACCAAACCCCACAGCCCTATGACAAAGGTGATGATCTTAGAGACTGTTTTAGAGACCGGGAGACTGACAGACAAGAGGCCAAATGGCTCTCCCAAGAAACACGAGGTGGAGCCTTCTTCTGGGTGTGCAGCTGAGATTAACAATCCAGATCCTTCATTTATTACACTGTGTGTAAGGCTCAGGACAGGAGGAAATGCACCCGAAGAGAACATCCTAGCTGTGATGAATGCATAAAAGATGCCTTAAAAAAAGCCAATGGTGAAAAGAAACTGGTCCAGCCAGCCAGTCAGATGCTACTCAGAAATCATTATATTACGTTCATTACATATAATAATCGAATACAATGTATTATAACATTATATATTAGTTATGCATAATGATTATATTGCTTTAAGAAGAAATGAATGTGGAGGGAACTTAAGTGCATGTGACGAGGTGGAAGAAGCCCACTGAGAAGGGCCAGAACACTGTACCTGCCAATCTGAAAAGGGCAACATTATGGAAAGGAGAGAAAGACCAGCGGTTTCCAGGGTTAGTGGAAAAGGAAGTAGGATTCAGTAGAGCACGGAGAATTTCAGGGTATAGCACGTATCCTGTGTGAAATCATACTGGGGCTACAGATTACTAACCAGCCCTCAAAGCCGCTGAGCAGGCAACGCCAAGGGCAAATCCGTCACAATGCACCTGCCCTTGAGGCGCAGGATGAGCAGGGGCAGAGGTCGTCCAGGTGCACCTGTGGGGCTGGGCAGGGCAGGTGTGAAAATTCTCAACTTTTAATACAAGCCTAAAACTCTTCTAGAAAAGTAAGGTTGTTTAAAAAAGGGGACTTAGTCCAGTGCTTGTTACTTAGCGAGTTTTATTTGAAAAATAAAACTCGTTTCGATATGCAACATCTAAAGAAATGTAACAGCTTCAGGGTGGGAAGAAAAGCCACAGGGCTGAGATGGAGGAGTGTGAACCTAGGAAAGCCTGACGGGAAGCTGAACAGGACAGAAGCTGAGGGACCCGAGCTGTCTCGGGCGCGTAACCACAGGCCAGCTCGGGTCCCTCAGCTTCCTGCCTTTTGGGACCTTGGCCACTGTGATTCTGGATGACTGAGTGGCCGTGGCCATCACTTTAGCTTCAGACTCAGGCTTTTCCACCTCATCTTCCACTCCATACACAGCTCAGCCTTCCCCAGAGTGACAGAGGGTCTGTCACAGCATTCGCCATTCGTGTCATCCTCCTAGGGAGGACCCCTGCCGCCCAGTGTCCAAGGGCTCTGGCTCCATCTAGCCTGCCAGTCCACACCACAGAGCATGGCTGTGGTTTCTATAAATTTGCCAGTATCAGGGTCAGTGTTGTCACATTTACATTTAGAAAGCCTCTGAGTTACAATGAGAATTATTCCAGCAATCAAAGCTCTCCTCTAGTCACATAACTATCTTCCTCCTCCTGAGGGCTCTCCTGGTGTAGAGGAAGACTGTCTAAACAAACCTCCCTTTGTTTAGTTAGTAGCTTTAACAAAGTGTCTAGCCTTCTTACACAATGCAATTTTGTTCAACAAGCATTTTTGTGAAAATAAAATTGCATAATAGCAATTATCAGAAGGTTCTTGAACCTGTTTTTCCATAAACCTAGATTCCCCCTAAGGCACGGGGCCAATCACAAGTTTTCGCAATGAGATTTGTGTGGACTTGTGTGGGTCTGGCCCAAAGAGTGCAAGCTATTCCATTTTTACCTAATGTGAGTTTTTTGATCTTCATTTCAAGATACAAATATTTCAAAATCTTAAAACAACAAGATGACTGACTCACTCGATGGGTGTTTGTTGGTATTTAAAAACAAGATACAAAGAATGACAAAAACTATGATTTCAGTCATTGGTTACAGCATCTGAGAAGCAATTTAACACTTTCTACCCTCGCTGTTCACTTTTGACTGGTGGCAGATTCCACACAGAAATCTTAATTTTTGTGAGGTCAAAATTTTCCGACTTTTTGTTCTTGAGTTTGAGCCATTGGAAGGCTTTTTCCATTCTCAATTCATATAAATATTCCTATGTTTTCTTCTAGTACTTTAACATATTAGCACTATATTTTAATTTTTATTCCAGTTGGAATTGTTTAAGGAATGAGGCAAACATCTAACTTCATTCATTGTTTTCTCTGACAGATGCACATTTGTCTGGAAAATTTATTGAATACTTGATCCGTTTTCCATATGTTCTGTTTACATGATAAATGTCTTTGTACATTTTTTTATTTTTGGATTCTACTCTTAAACCTTGGCCATATGGCTCATTAATTAAAGCCAGATTTTTGTGTGTTCTTGTAAGTAAAGTGTCCTAGCATGAAGCCACTCCCATTTGCTTATTGTCTTTGGTTGTTTTTTGGTTCAAGGACAGAGTTGAAAAATTATGACACAGACCATATGGACTACAAAGAATTATTTACCATGGAGCCCTTGGAAAAAAAATGTTTATCAGCTCATATTCTAACCCATTCACCAATATCACACTGTGTTATTAACTAACTGGACAACAAAATACCTATGGTAGTGGATTCATTGTTTCCTATTTCCCCTTTTTTGTTTTCACAATTTTCTGCGTATTTCTCTTTGTACTTTTCCACATATGAATTTAGTATGTACTGTGTGTATATTTCTGTTGGGTTTATTTTTGGTGTGTACACTGGCCATGAGGAGTGGCTTTCAATTTGACTACTTTTGACTTCTCACAATATTTTAAAATTTTGTTTGTATGACTTTTGCACATTTCTTATTATATTTATGTCTTTTTATTTCATTTATCTGGTACCTTAAAAGTAGTCTTTTTTCTTTTATTCCATCCTTTCATTGCTTTAGTTGATTATTAATTCTATTTTTAGTTCCAGCCAACTTACTGAGTTTTAAAAAATTTTGAAATAGCCTTTTGGGTTACTATCTTGGATTTTTTTTACATATTTAATCTGTACTGTATTATTTGGTATATTAATAATAGATTTTCACTTATATTAATTACAATATATTACATTACTTTTAACATCATATCACCTTATATCTTACATCATTTGCAATATTTATACTTATTTCCTTGTATTTCTTTATACTAATTATAATGTAAATAATAGAAACACACGTTAATAGCAATATTGCTACTGACTCTCATGGGAATGTTTCCTTCATTCATCAACAGTTCTCATCCTTTTAAGAATTTCTTTTTCTTTTTTTTCCTTGAGACAGAGTCTTGTTATTAATTGAGGCTGGCCTTGAATTTACTATGTAACTCAGGCACTCACCACAAAAGCCCTGTTGAAGTCTCCCAAGTGCTAGGAGTACAGGTGCCAACATACCCAGCTAGGATTTCCTTTTAATAATAATGAATATTGATCCAAAAAAATTCAAGATTAATCTTCACTGTTAGAAATCAGATTAGTGGCTTCCAAGAGGCAAAAAAAAATCATCAACTATGAGGAGGTATGAGGCATTTTTTTAAGTGCTGAGAATGTTCTGTGTCTCTATCTGGCTAGCATGTTCATTTTATATTCACTAAATTACACACTTATTTCATATATATATATATATATATGCCACTTTTGTGGAAAAACAAGGAAAATGGATGTTACATTTTATCAAGTGTTTTTTCAGTAACTACAGCTCGAATGCTTAGATTTTTCTATCATAATCTCAAACTATTCTTTTATTCATGGAGTCAGATCCCCTGGACTACAGTGCTGGATTATGCTAACATATTTCATTCAGCATTAGTGCTTTTAGTCTTTGTTTTCCTTTATGAACTATTCTTGTTGTAGTAGGAAATCAATGGTAAACTGAACTCCTAAAACAATGTGATCATTTCTTCTTTTTTTATGTTCTTAACCAATTTAATAGCATTCATTTTTAGAAGAAGTACTTGGAGAAATTGCCTGGGAAGAGTACTCTTTTGGGTAGTAGCTTTGTAAAAATGTGTTTGATTTTTTTCTCACTGATTGGTGTTGCAGTCAGAGTTTACAAGGAAAACAATTATATACAGGACACATAATTTATAGTGCTATTTTATAATGGTCACCCAAAGAGTCAAATACAAAAGAAAGAGTGCAGGAAATCTGTCTATACACTAAGACCCAAAGAATCCAGCTGAGGGCCTGGATCCCATAGCAATGTCCTGCATGAGTCCAGCTGAAGACCTACAGCCCTGACAATGCCCCCCGCAACTCCAACTGGAGGCCGAGAGCTCACAAGAGTGTCTCATGCAAGTCTGTTTCACAGATCTACACAGGAAGGTCCAAAGGTCAGCAGGGAAAGCCAGAAAGTCTATGCCAGCAGGATGAAGGATCTGTGCCAGTGGGCTGAGGGTTCAGCACTGGAGCCAGGAAGCAATGCTCAAAACAAGGACCAGCACTCTCCTGAAAAGTACCACAGTCATCCTCAGGGACAATGAGGCTCTGAACTCCTCCAACTATGAGAACAGCTGAGTTCATTCAGGAGGCCAGTGGGACAAAATTCTCCTGGAGATTGAACAGCACACCATCTTCTCCTCCAGAGCCAGGAAGCAGTAAAGTTAAGATTAGAGCACTCCCAAAATGAATCACAGCCATTCTCAGTGACGACAAGGTTCCAGGCTCCTCTGACAGTGAGAACAGCCAAGTTCATATCAAGAGAGAAGCTCAACAAGCTCCTACCGGAGAGTAAACCTGAGAACCAGCAACAACCAGGGGAACCAACAACACTACTTCTTCTGCTCCAGTTCTCCCTCTTACGTTGGCAACGCTGCTCATGTGGCCCATCGGTACCCAGCGCCAGGCTGATTCAGTTCAGCTGGAATTACAAGTTGACCACCACTTATCAATCCGCCACAACTGCTATGCCTAGCTACAGCTCATTAATTTATTTTTGTTTTCCTTTAGGCATCATCAGTTTTGTTCAGGTTCTCAAATGTATTTTCCTGAGGTAACCAAGGTTGTCTGAGGGTTTTTCTGATGTCTTCAAAGATTGTGTTTGTTTTTCTCATTTCTTTAGTAGGTTTGCTGATTATATTTTATTTTTCTTATAAAAATAGTTTTAGGGTTTTTTATTGTTTTCTAGGATTTTTCCAGTTTTAAAAAATGTCCTAGTTTCTGCTTTTATTTTCTTATTTCTTTTGTTTTCCTTTGGTATCTGTTGTAGTTAGGGTTTATAAGAGAAAAGATTTAATACAGGACACATAATTTATAGGATTATTTTACAATATAATATTCACCCAAAGAGTCAATGCAAAATTCAGGAAATCTAATGACATACTAGAGACCCAAAGAATCCATCAGAGGGCCTGAATCCCATAGCAATGTCTTGCATGAACCCATGGCGTCCCAGAGCCCATGACAGTCTCACGCAAGTCTGTATCAAGGATCTTCACTGAGAAGGCTGAGGGGTCAGTGGTGGAAGCTAGAAAGTCTGCACCAGTGGGATGAAGGGTCTGCACCAGCAGGCTGAGGGATCTGCACTGGAGGAATGATACTCAAAAGTAAAGACCAGAGCTCCCCCCAAAAGAACCACAGCCATCCTCAGCGACAGCGAGGATTCCAGCTCCTCCAGTGATAACAGCCGAGCTCAGTACCAGGAAAGCCAGAATAACAGCCTCACGGAGGAGAATCAGCAGTGCACCACCGGCCCCGCTAGTTCTTCTTTTATGCTGTTGGCAACAATCCTCAGGTGGGCCTTCCACACCCAGCACACCCTGATCCAGTTCAGCTGAGTGTTCCAAGTTGCCCGACAGTTAATCCACCACAGTCTCTTACGCTTCTTTTTAGAAATATTGTTAAGTGACTAATTTATTTTTAATCTTGTTTTCATCCAACTGATTGGCTTCTTCATTTTGAGACCGTTGTACGGATCATTATGTAGTGCTCCCTCAACCTTGAAAAATAAAAATGTGTCAAACTGATGATTGCCCTACAATCATTGGTGGTTTGCAATCAAGAAAACCTTGATTAACCAAATTAGGTAAAAGCAGTAGTTACAGTAGCATCCTCTGCCTCAGGAGGGACCACCCCAATTTGACATGAGTTAGTGACATCATGAGTATTTGGTCTGAGGTGAGGATACTAAGTATTTGGTCAGGTGAGCATCCTTCTGAAAGAAACTAAGAGGAGTTCTGAGTCACTGGAGTCAAAATTAAATGTGTAGCTCAGGGAGAACAGAACAGCACATAGCAGAATCAGGGAAAATCTCAAGAATTCAGAAACTGGATACAATACTGAACAAAGGTATAGAAATAGAGGGTCCAGAGAAATTTTCTCAAATACCAGCTAACATTTAATTGTTTTATTTTTCTATAGATGTCTTCGGTATAAGAAGGCTGGCCCAGCCCTAGATGGCTTAACGTTATTAAAGAGAAGTTAAATAGAACCATATAGATCAAACCTCTGTCCCATGCCCCTTAGCCTTTGTTCCCTTAGCCCACAGAATATTTCTGAAGCCCTCTTTGTGTCATATAGTGATCATTTGTCCTGCATTCTGAACCTTCTCTCTGCTGGTAGCCAGTTTCCAATCCTTGTTTTGTGCCTTTGCATAGCTAACAGCTCCTTCACACGGACTTTCTACTGAAGACTTTCCTCTTCCCAACATTCTGCATGTGCAACTCGCTTAATAATGTTTAAATCAAGATGTATTTAGTTTGAAATATCAGTTTTATACACAGAAAAAAACTTAAACTCTTGTTATATGCAAATAAACATTGGGCTCAAATATCTATAATTCTGAGACTTAGGTAAAATGCTTACTCAGATTCAGGAACAGTTGACCCTTGAGTTATGACTGGTCTTACATAGGAACAACTTGGGCTACAACCAGGATTTTAGGTTTAACTTATGATTAAAGTCTTGACTTGTGACCTGAATGCTGGCTGCCTGTGAGGCTGTAAACAAGGATTCTAGATGACAGAAAAGTGTAAGCATCTGTCTGAGCCCAGATGCCTGTGTTTGTGAATCTGATCTTGGTTTTGGATCTGGTTGTGGATCTAATTTCAGTCAGTGCTTTACATAATTGCTATAATTACTGCTATCAAAATGCCCCCCCAATAGAAAAGAAGCTAAGGAAGAAAGAGAAGGTAAAAGAAGTAATCACAATTTTAAAAAAAGAAGGAAATTGTGGAGAAATACAAGTGGTATTCCTATGATCCATTTGCTAATATGTACAGCATGCCAAAATCTACCATCTCAGCAATCTTACAAAGAAAAGATTTATATAAGGATACTAGTGGTGCTAGATTAGTAAGTCATGATAAACTGTGTTTAGATGAGGTAGAAAGGCTATTATTAGTGTGGATAAATGGCAGGTTATAGCCTGAGCCTATACATGGTAAAAAAAAAAAAAAAGCTAGCGCTATAAATCAGATCTCATAAAGGATAATCTATCAACAAGTGATAATGGGGAATGAAACATTTTGTGTCAGTGAGGGATGGTTTCACAATTTTAAAGTGAGAACTTGGGTTTGGAGTGTAACAAGGCACGGTGGAGCAGCCAGTGCTGATAAAAGGGCTGCCAAAAATATGTACACTACTCCTAAATGACAACACAGAGAAATAGATTTTACTCTCATCAAGTTTTCAACTGTGATGTAACTGGTGTTTTATGGAAGAAAATACCCAGGAGAACATATGTTACCTAGGAAGAGAGGAAAATTCCAGGCTACAAGCCGATGAAGGATAGGCTAAACTTATTTACTATGTGCCAGTGTAAGTGGTGGCTTCAAAATAAAGCCCCTCTTGGTTTAGCAATGTGAAATACCTAGATTGTTTGTAAAATACACAGTCATGAGGAATAGGCTAAGGGCCATTTGGAGATCTAATGCAAAAGCCTGGGTAACAAGTGTAGTTTTTCTTGAGTGGATCATAGGGGCTTTCTGTTTCTTTTTACTGTTAAGAAATATCTAGGGGACAAAAGTTTACCACTCAAGACACTTCATCATGAAAATGCTCCTGCTCACCCATGAGATCTGGAAGAGGAACTGGCTGAAGAATTCCCATGGCTCTCAGCCAATTCCTCCCACCTAATACAACTCCTCTATTGCAGCCTGTGGACCAGCAGTTTATAGCTAACTTAGA
The DNA here is from genome assembly GCA_004027455.1 of Hydrochoerus hydrochaeris. NCBI lineage: Eukaryota > Metazoa > Chordata > Mammalia > Rodentia > Hydrochaeridae > Hydrochoerus > Hydrochoerus hydrochaeris. The sequence continues at coordinate 19,448 of PVLA01011155.1, forward strand.
AGCTATCCACCAACAAGCTGCTCCCGAAGTGCTTCCAGGTGCTCTCAGATACAGGTTTAACCTTTAAAGAGTTCTGGAAGGAACATTACAACATCCTTTCCAGTGTGGGGGGAGAAATCCTGGGCCACTGTCTCGCTAAGGACGCTGACATCTGCCTGGAATGACATGTAGCCTAAAATTATACAGGAGAGAGACTCTGAAGGGTACAGGGAGAAGCCTGAGCCTTCAAGTGACCCTGTGATAGATGACACTGTCACGACAGTAGAATCCACAGGCTTGCAGGTAGACAGTGGTGATGTCTAGTAACTGGTGGAGGAACACTCGGGGAACGGCCTACAGAGGAACTGCAGCAACTTCTGGCTGAGCAACAGAGAATGGCAGCTGAGGAGCTTTCTGAACGTGGTGGGGGGAGTATCAACAACCAGTTCAGCAAAGTTCTTCTTCTGAAATAAAGGAAATCCTGAAAAAATGGTCAGAGCTTTAAACATTTGTAGAGAAGACGCTCCAGACAGAGAAAAAGGCCAATCGCTGTATTCACTTGTCAATGACAAGGTCATTTCATACTCCAGACCAGTGTTAAAGAAAAGACTGAAACATAACAACCTTAGGCCAGTTTTTAGTTCTGAAAGGTTGAGACCTAATGAGCTAGTGGGCTACAGATTCTCCCGAGGAGACAAAGGACCCCAGAGATTCCTGATGTTCTTTGGGAAAGGAACTTGCATTCCAAACAATACCATCTTCCATTTTGTGCTCCCTTCCTGCAGGCCAAAGGTGTCAACTTGAATGCTGACTATAGTACGAAATCATCGTTTCTGGTAAACGAGGCACATTTTGTAACTTGTTGGTGAATACACTAGGAAAATTATGGGTGTTTCTGATAAATAACACACAATATACAACCTTTTGTGTATCTTTTTACTATTAAAAGGTTAGTTAAGTGTTGCTTTGGGAGGTTTGGAATGCATTATGGGTATTCCTATTATTTCTTTTGGGAAAAATAGTTTTGACTTATAATGAACTTGAGGTACAATCAGCCTTTATGAGCAAATTGAGTTGGTAAGTCAAGAGTTCACTGTATTAAGTGTTAGTTAATAGTAATAACCATACTATTAGCCTTATACTATATAGAAAAGAAAGAAAAGAAAATAATATACCTATGAGGTTTACTGCTACATTTATAAAATGTAGTTTTGAGAATTATAATTATATTGAGGTTCCACCTAGCAATTGTATAATTATGTAACCAGAGCAATGAAAAAAAAATAAGGGAAAATTCACAACTTGGAAGACAGACAAAATTTTGTAGTGATGCTGGATCAATAGAAAATATTTGTCATATAGCAATGACAATTTCATTCTCTAGAAATCCAATAAATAGGATATAGTTTACTTTGAAAAGATTCAGAGTTAAAAAAAAGATTCAGAGTTATATAATGTACATTTATAAGATAATATCCTAAGAATCATAATTCTATTAGGCTGCCACTTGAGCTATTATATAACTGCTTCTACATATCAGTAAAACCAGAAAAAGAAAAATTCAAAACTATTTTAGGAGAAATACAAAAGAAAGTCAATGGTGAATTATTCAAGTGACTTTGTTAGTCATAACAAAAAATATAATCATACTACTTACAAAGAGAATAAAGTAAAAGCAATTAACTTATATGAGTCACATTTATAGCATCTACAATTATAAATAATTTACCTGGGAAGTATAATCCTACCAAAACTCCATTAAAAAATTGGTGAGACGTCACCATGAGTAAAACAGCAGGAGACAAGTAAAGAATAGGAAGATGATAGACTTCATAGGTGATGTAAGCTAGGCTTGAGCAATAGCCATGATATTGGTTTTAAATGCAGAGAGGAGCTATTGGAAAGTTTGAGCAGGTAATTCAATGGTAATTCTGTTGAGTAAAATCTGAAGGATAAATTGCCAGGAATGAAATGTTTTGGTGAAAAGCATATGTATTTTTAATTTTGAAGTACATCACCAAGTTGTTCTTCATATTAGTAATATAATTTATACTTAATGGAAATATACAGCTGAATTATTAATGACAAAAATAGAATAAAGTTGTGAAATGTTCTACTAATCAAATGTAATGATCAGTGTGGAATTCTACACCCAGCTGGAATGTCACCAAACATTGGGTAAAATAAAAGATGTTTTTAGACAAATAAGTGCTGATCAAGTATCATTAGCAACTGTCATCAAAAACTTTCAAAATGTTCTTTAGAAAGTTGCTTGAATTTAGAAGTAAAGAACTAAGAAATACTAAACAAAGAACTAGTAAAAATGTGAGTAAATTAAAATAACCATCAAATGCAAATAATCACAGTGGTGATAATTAGAATACTAATGATAAGTAATAATCTGGAGTTGCAAACCAAACCACTAGTAACATATTTTATAAAACTTTGAAAATAGTTTTTATAGAACTTTGAATATAGTATTTTGGGACTAGAGGTGGAATGGAGAATTGAGTTGAATACTCTAAAATTTTTACATTTTTCAGGCAAGTACAGGTCATTAAAATTTGATGTTGAAAACCCAAGTACATAAAAAAATGTAATCAACAGTAAAAGAATAAAAGCAGAACATCTAATTTCCAAACCTGATTTTAAAAAATCAGATCTAACTAAAATAAGTAAGAAAAGAAAAAGATATATCTAACAGAAAGCCAAAATAAGATGATGGAAGTGTATCTAAATACATAGAAAAGAGTACTTAAATACATCTATCTTTAGAAATAATTACTTTTGACAATGTTTTACTATTTAGCATTCATCTGAACTGATGGAGCATAACGTGGTTGAGAGATCATTTATGTCTAATAATTTTATCTCAGGTAACACGTACAGTACCACATGTTAGCAGATTACCATGAACTCAGTGTATCTTTTTTTTTTTAACTCAATGTATCTTGAAGGATCTTTCCAATCCTGTATCTCCTGTGAGTCTTATAATTCTCCTCATAATAAGGTATTCTATTAGAACACTTATCTCAGCTAGTTCATGGTATGTGATTTGAATTAATTCTTCTCTCCTATGTCCACAGCTACTTATTTTTAATCTTCTTTTTAATTCTCTATTTTAGCCAGAATAAATACAGCAAGATTTTTTACTTCATGCTCAACTTTTTAACTAGAAAAAGCTCAGAGGAATTAAGAGCTTAGGAAAGATGACAACACAGAATAATTTTAAAAGGAAAGTGTTACCACCAACATGGAATAAAATAGAGGTCAGTGACCTCATAAAGCTCTACTCTTCCTCATCTTTTGCCTGTAATATCAAATGTTTGAGGAAACACTTGGTGAGAAGTAGAGAACATATGGGCCTATTAAACTTGCAAAATATACTAATAAAATTTTTATAGTTGTCACTTTCCCATTCATTTTCAAACTCCCACCACTATTATTCTGAGACTGTCAGGATAGGAAATTAAGTTAGCACAGTATTTCCAAGGATTCCATGAGTGAGAGTAGAACTGTTCACTGGTTGGGTTTTTTTTTTTTCCTTTGTCTAAACTCTGATTAGCATCTTTTTTTATTTTAAAGAGAATAAAACCAGAGTGGCAGGGGAACCTCCAGTGATGAATGGCCTGAGCAGAAGACCTCAACAGCAAACTCCACCTAGACTTGCAACCTGGACACCTTGCTTCGAACCTGGTAGAGCCCTGCCCAGCATCTTCAAACAGCAGGGAGCATCAGTAGGTCATTCTGGGTCCTGATTGGGCCCTGCCCAGTGATCCTGAGTGGTAGAGGAACTTCCTGCACTGAGTGACATGAATGGAACGTCTATACAGAAAACTCTACCTAGCCATGCAATCTCCACACCTCACTTGGAACCTGTTAGGGCCCCACCTAGTGACTCCAAGCAGCTGGGGAGCTTTGATGCACCATGTGGCCTGAGCTGAAGGCCTGCACAGTGTACTCCATCCAGCTGCTCAGCTTTGATACGCCACTCAGAACCTGGTAGAGTCCCAACCAGCAACCTCAAGCAACCAGGGAGCTTTGGAGCATCACATGGGATATGCTGAAGGTCCACCCAACACACTGCCCCCATTTGAGGAGCCTTCAAGTGCTACTAGGAATCTGATAAGGCCTGCCTAATGACCCCCACTCAATTGCGGAAACTCCCTGCAGTACAGACAGATATCCTCAACCCAGAAAGCAACTGAGACCTTGCATTCAGCTTCCCCAAGGAATTACAGGAAAATGACAAAATGAAAGAGCAAAATGCAATCTCCAACCTCTAGCCCATCCCAAACAAGCCTAGAAGACATGGACATAGAAGAAAGCCATATAACTGAAACTTTTGAAATGATAGCAACTGAAGTAAAGAAACAACTCCATGAAGCTGAAAAGGAACTCAGATCAGAAATAATCTCCCAGGTAAAATAAGAAATGATAAATGTAATGAAATGAATGCTGAACACATCTAAAGAAGACATAGTTAAAAAAATTTAGGAGCACTGCAAAAGGATGGAAACCTGGAATGAACAATATAAGAAAGAAATAGAATGCATGACACAGATTCAAAGAGATATCCAGGAAATAAAAAATTCCTTTGAAAGCTGGCAAAACTACCTGAATGGAAGTGAAGGTAGACTTTCAGACCTCGAAGATAAAATTGTAGTGAACAAGAAAGAAAAGAGATTAAAAAAAACAAGGAATCAAGAAATAATTCAGCAGTTGCAAGATGATGCAAAGAAAAACAATATAAGATTGATAGGTATAAATAAAAAGAAGGTGACAACACAAATGATATCAAGAGGCTATTTACAGAAGAAATAGCCAAAAATTTCCTAAACATGAGGAAAGAAACTGACATACAGATAAGTGAAGTATATCAAGCTCCAATTAGCCATAACCAAAATAAATCTATACCCACACATATAATAATCAACATCCCAGAAATTCAGCATAAGAAAAGAACATTAAAAGCTGTTAGAGAAAAGAAACAGATTACATATAAAGGAAAGCCCATCAGAATCACAGAAGACTTCTCAACACAAAAAATGAAGTCAAGAAGAGCATAGAGGGGCTGGAGATTTAGCTCAGTGGCATAAGTCCCTGGCTGGCAAGGGTGAAGTCATGAGTTTGATCCCTGATACAGGAGAAGAAGAAGGGGAAGAAGAAGGAGAAGAAGAAGAAGAAGAAGAAGAAGAAGAAGAAGAAGAAGAAGAAGAAGAAGAAGAAGGGAAGGATGAGGTGGAAGAGGAGGAGGAGGAAAAGACTACAGAGAGAAGTATTTCAAATCCTAAAGAAAAATGACTTCCAACCTAGATTGATGTACCCTGTGAAGCTATCTTTCAAAATTGATGGAGAAATAAGATAATTCCATGACAAAAAACAGCTGAAGAAATTCATGACTACCAAATCAACTCTGCAAAGAATATTGACAGATATAGGAATACAACTTCAAGAATACCAACAGAATAAAACCACTAGGCAAAGCAAGCAATTAAACAAAGGGCAAAGGTAAAGAACCATCAACCAAAAGATAACAAGACAAAAATAATCCAATATGTATCAGTTATAACCATTAATGTAAATGGCTTCAATTCACCAATTAAAAGAAACAGACTGGCAGAATGGATCAAGAAACAACATCCAACCATATGCTATACCAGAAGCCCATTTAACCCAAAAGGAAATTCATAAACTAAAAGTCAAAGGGTGAAAAACAATACTTTATGCAATAAGAACTCAAAAAAAGCAGGGGTAGATATTCTGTTTGCAGACAATGTGAATGTGAAACCAAGAATAATCAGAAGAGATAAAGAAGGTCACTACATACTAGTTAGGGGAAAACTTCAAGAGGAAGAGATAATAATCCTAAATATATATGCACCAAATATAGGAGCACCCAGCTATATAAAACAAATATTAATAGAAATGAAAAATCAAATAAGCAATAATATAATTATAACAGGAGACCTTAACACTCCATTGACACGAACAGATAGATCATCTAGAAAGAAAATTGCAAAGAAATAGCAAGACCAAATCAAAGTTGTGAACAAATGGGCTTAGTAGACATGTATAGTGTTCCACCCAACAATATTAGAATATACATTCTTCTTAGCTTCACATGGGACATTTTCTAAAGTTGATGACATACTAACCCGTAGAGTATGCTTAAGTAAATGCAAAAGAATTGAAATTATCCCATGTATATTATCTGATCATAGTACCATGGGACTAAAAATTAATGACAAAAGAAATTTCAAAAACTCCAGAAACACATGGAAATTAAATAATATACTCCTGAGCAATCAATGGGTTCACAGAGGAAATAAAAGAAGAAACTAAACAATATCTACAAGGAAACAAAAATACAAATACAACTTAGCAGAACCTATGGGATGCAATGAAAGCAACCCTAAGAGGGAAATTTATTGCAGTGAATACCCACATCAGGAAAACAGAATGAACACAAATAAACAACCTGATTTTACACCTCAAACATCTAAATAAATAAGAGCAAGACAAGATCAAAGCCCAGAGAATGGAGGAAATTAAAAGATCAGAGCATAAATCAACACAATTAAAAGATCAGAGCATAAATCAAACAGTTTATTCTTTGAAAGAATAAATAAAATTGATAAGCCTCTAACCAACCTTATTTTTAAAAGGAAAGAAAAAACCTCAGATTCATGCAATAAGGAATGAAAAGGTCAAAATCACTACAGACCCTGTGAAAATATAGATCATCAATACCTGCTTTGAAAACCTTTACTCTCATAGGTTTGATAACACAGAAGAAATGGACAGATTCCTAAACACATATGAATTACCAAATCTGGATCAAGAAGATGTAAAATTGCTGAATAACCCAATTTCAATTATTGAAATTGAAAATGTAATTAGAACTTTACCAACAAAGAAAAACCCAGATCCTGATGGATTAACTGTGGAATTCTACACAAAATTCAAGGAAGACTTAATTCCAACACTCCTCAAATTCTGCAGTGAAATTGAAAGGGAAGCAACTCTTCCTAACTCATTCCTGGAAGCAACTATTACTTTAATGCCAAAGCCAGAGAGAGCTAACCAAAAAAGAGAACTACAGGCCAAATTCCCTAATGAACATAGATGCAAAAATCCTCAATAAAATACTGGCAAACATAATGCAGCAAATCATTAAGAAAATTATGCACCACAACCACATGGGATTCATCCCCGGAATGCAAGGATGATTCAACATATGTAAATCAAAAAATGCAATAGATCATATAAATAGAGTCAAAGATAAAGATCACATGATCATTTCAATACATGCACAAAAAGCTTTTGATAAGGGCCAACACTCATTCATGATAAGATACCTATGGAAAATCAGAATAGATAGTCTTTATTTCAGTCTGATAAAAGTCACTTATGACGAACAAACATCCAGAATCATATTAAATGGACAAAAACTGAAATCTTTCACTCTAAAATCAGGAACAAGACAAGGATGTCCATTATCACCACTCCTATTCAATATAGTACTGGAAATACTAGTCAGAGCAATTAGACAAAAGAGATAAATAAAAGGAGTAAGGCTAGGAAAAGAAGTTACATTATCATTATTTGCAGGCAATATGACACTCTATATAGAAGGCCTCCAAAACTCCATTGAAAGTTTTCTACAGGCCAAATTCCCTAATGTAATAACCAATTTCAGTAATGTAGCTAAAAGTCAACACTCAAAAATCAATAGCATTCCTGTACACAAACAACAAACTCACTGAGAGAGAAATGAGAAACCACACCCTTCACAATAGCAGCCAAAAAGTTAAATACTTAGGAATAAATCTAACAAAGGAAGTAAAAGATCTATTCAGTGAAAATTACAACACTCTGAAAAAAAGAAATTGAAGAGGAGCTCACAAAATGGGAAGAGAGTCCTTGTTTATGATTAGGAAGAACAAGCGTTGTAAAAATGGTCATTCTCCCACAATTGATATACATATTTAATGCAATTCCAATCAAAATACCATTAACATACCTCACAGATCTAAAGAAATAACTCCTAAAATTCATTTGGAACCAGAAGAGATGTAGAACAGCAAAGGCAATTCTAAGCAGCAAAGGCAAGGCAGGAGGTATCACAATCCCTGACTTGAAGTTATACTACAAAGCTACTGTGATAAAATCAGTATGGCACTGGAATAAAAACAGACCTGAAAATCAGTGGAATAGATTAGAAGATACGATCACAACTACAAACACACTCAGCCATCTTATCTTTGACAAAGGGGCCAAACATGTTCACTGGAAGAAAGATAGCCTCTTTAAAAAGTGGTGTTGGAAAAACTGGCTTTCCATATGCCAAAAACTAAAATTAGAACCCATGCCTATCACCATGCATTAAACTAAAATCAAAATGTGCCAAAGATCTAAATATTAAAACAGAAACACTAAATCTGCTAGAAGACAAAGTAGGTAAAAATCTTGAAGACAAAGGGGCAGGCAGAGAATTCATGAACAAAAATCAAACCTCACGGGAAATACTTACCAGAATCAACAACTGGAATCTCATCTTATTAAGTTTTTAGATGTCAAAAGAAATCCCCAACAGAGTGAAAAGAAAACCCATGAACTGGGGGGAAAAAAAATCTTAGTCAACTGTCCCTCAGACAAAGGACTTCTATCTAGAACATATAAAGAATTAAAAAATCAGACCTCAGAAACTCAAAGAACAAATCCAAAAGTGGGCATCTGAGATGAATATACACTTCTCAGATGGAGAAATACAAATGGCAAATAAATACATGAAAAAATGTTCAGCCAGGGGTTTAGCTCTGAGGCCTAAGTACAAACACAAAGTCATGAGTTTAATCCCCAGTACCAAAAAAAGAAAAAGAAAAAGAAAAAACTGTTCAGCATCATTGGTCATTAGAGAAGTGCAAATTAAAACAACACTGAGATTCTGAGATGAAAGAATGGCTGGTTCAAGAAAACCACCAATAACAAATGCTGGAGATTATGAGGAAAAAGGAACTATTCTTCACTGTTGGTGGGAGTGTAGATCAGTTCAACTACTGTGGAAATCAGTGTGGCATTTTCTCAAAAAGCTGGAATTGGAGGTCCCATTTGAACCAGCTATTTCACTTCTGGGTATAATCCCAAAATTGAAAACATCATATCACAGTGATATATGTGCACCCATGTTTATAGTGGCACAATTTGTAACAGCCAAATCTTGGAAACAACTTAAATACCCATTAACTGAGGAATGGAGAAAAAAAGATATGGTATTTTTATACAATGGAGTACTACTCAAATATAAAGAAGGATCACAGTGAGGTAAATACATGTGACTTGAGACCATACTCATAAGTGAAAAAAATCAAATTCACATGTGTAAACACCATATTGTCTCCCTAGTGTAAGAAACTGGAAGAGTAAATAAGATACAAAATCTTCAATAAATATTGTAAAAGGGTAAGAAACTGCTCAAAGGTGAAAGAATAGCTCAGATAGGGAAAAGGAGAAAAGGAGGAAGGGAAAAGAAAAAAGATATAAATTTGTATATATACACTTCAGACAGCTGAGATGATTGTGCTACTAATTATGTTAGTTCTTGGAACAAAACAGTTAACATTCATAGGATTAGATCAATTTTGCATATTTATATCTGGTAATCTGAGAAACTCTTTTGAAGGCAACTATGCAAAATAACAACCTTAGTTATGTTCCTACCACCTTGTTTTGAAAGACTATATTTCTATTGTTTTAGGCTGTTATTGTTATTTACTTGTCTCTTTGGTGTTTTGTTTTTCTTGTATTTTGTTTTGATTTGTTTCTTCCTCTAACACAGAAAGGATAGATGTACATGTATAAGCTTATACTTGCCTAGAGCTTGTCCTAAAGAATTTACAAGAATTGATTTTATTACATGTGATGGTATGAACAGTTACTTAGAAGAAAACAAGACATTATGGTAGCCATTGTTGATTTTATGTGGTCTTGTTTTGAAGTCCAATAATGCTTTTTATTTTTGTTTTGATTGATTTTAATCTGTTTTCTATTATTCGATTTCAATATGTGTGAAGGTATAGATAGCTATTTTGAAGAGAACAAGAGACATTAGGGTAGCCATTGTTGATTTTCCTATTGTCTGGTTTTGAAGGCCATTAATGCTTTCATTCTTTTGTTTTGATCAGTTTTATACTGTTTGAATTTTATACTGTTTGTTTGAATTCACTGTGTGTGAAAATATGGACAACTATTTTGAGGAGAACAGGAGACATTGTGGTAGCCACTGCTGATTACCTGTTGCCTTGTTTTGAAATCCTATGTTGCTTGCATTGTTTTGTTTTGATCTGTTTTATTCTCTTTAAAATAAAAGAATAAAAAATAAAAAAGAGAATAAAACCAAACAAAATAAAACAGGATAATGCTAATCAGAACAAAACAATGAAAGTGATACAGGACTTCAAAATAAGACAATAGAAAATCAAGAAAATGAAGACCATAATATCTCTTGTTCTCTTCAAAATAGCCGCCCATGCCATCAGACATAGTAAAATCAAACAAAACAAGACAGAATAAAACCAAACCTAACAAGACTATCAAAACAATGCCAGAATTCAAAACAAGATAGTAGCAAATTAACAATGGTTACCATCTTCCCTTTTTAGATATTTCCTCCTCCATCATTTTCACAATATCTACTGTGCACTTTAGATCCCACTTCTTCAGTTTTTTATGTTTCTGAGAAAACACAGTGTTAACACATATGCATGAATAATTTCACCCATGAGCATGATCTCAGGTTGCATCTGTTTACTTTTAAGAGCCTTGAGATTATCCTTCTTAATAGCTGGTAGCTTTCCGTTTTATAAAAATACCATATCTTTCTTATCCACTCTGCAGCTGATGGGCAAGCTAACCTTGTTTTTTTTTTTTTTCTGGCTTTCTGTTGCATGAAGCAATTTTTTTCCTTTCCTTTGACTTTCAGTTATGAATTTCCTTTTGAGTTAAATGTGCTTCATGTATACAGCATATTGATGGATCTTGTTTTTTGATCCACTCTCCTGGTGTTTCTTTTTATTGGTGATTTGAGGCCATCCACATTAATGCTCACAGTCAGCATCCGTTGGCTCCTGTATGCCATGCTAACCTCCTGTTGGCCCCCAGTATTCCCCTCTGTTCAACTGCCTGCCCTGTTTGATGATCCTCCTCCACAGCTGTTGCTGGAACTGTGGTCATCTTTATCTCTCTCTAGAATATTATTCAGCACTCTTTGTAGAGTTGGTTTGGTGGTCATGAATTCCTTCTGTTGTTCTTTATCATAGAAATTTCTTATTTTTTCCATCAATTTTGAAAGATAGTTTTGCAGCGTAGATCAATTTGAGTTGGAAGTTGTTTTCTTTCAGGATTTGAAACACTTCACTCCAAGCTCTTCTTGACTTGATGGTTTGTGTTGAGAAGTCTGCCATAATTCTGATGGGTTTTCCTTTATAGGTGATCTGTTTCTTTTCTCTAACAGCTTTTAATATTCTGTTCTTGTTCTGAATTTCTGGCATCTTGGCTATTATGTGTCTGGATGTAGATTTATTTCGATTATGGCTAGTTGGCATGCTATATGCCTTGCTTATCTGTATACCAGGTCCTTTTCCCATGTTTGGGAAATTTTCTGCTATTACTTCTGTAAATAATCTTTTTATTTCATTATGTTGACCCCTGCTTTTTTGCTGACACATATCATGCTTAAATTTTTTTCTTTGCATTGTCTTGCAGCCATTCAATTATTTCCTGATTTCTTGCTATTTGTTTATTTATTTATTGCACTGGGGATTGAACTCATGACATCACGCTTGCCAGGCAGTTGCTTGAGCCACTGAGCTAAATCTCCAATTCCTTGTTATTTTATTTTATTTTTTTTTACATTTTTAAAATTTTATTTAAAGAGAAGAAAAAAGAGGGGGAAAAAAAGGGTAGCAACAATACAGAATTCTAAAAGAAAGAAAGAAAAGGAAAGAAAAAAAGGAAAATAAGAAAAAGCCCCACTAAGAAATCAGTAATTTGTAAATTATGTATTGTCATCTTGGATGTAGTTGTTCAAGTTACAAAGTTAAAGGGTACATGGTAAATATTCAAACAGTCAGACTACAAACAGTTTTGCTCAAAGATCCAACAAAGATTCAGCAATATGGTCTTCTATTTTACACATTCAAACTTACATGCAGTTATATCCTTTAGAGCACTTTCTTTTTCTCTCTTTTTTACAATAGCAATTACACATTTTGGTTTTATTACACTTGTAGTTCTTATTTTTAACTTCCTAGTTATTTTTAAGAGATCTTTCCTTTCATGATTGCTAGCTTTAGTCCTGTCATCAAGGCCTGAAAGTCTATCTTCAATCTCTTTTAAGCTATTTTGCTAGCTTTTGGTGGTGTTTTAAATTTCCTAGTAATATCTTTAAATCTGTTTCATGCATTGTAATTATAATGCATAAGTGAAATACACCAGACATAGAAAAACAAATTCTATATGATCCTATGTATATGCAGAATTCAAAATAGGCTTACAGAAGCAGACACTAGAACCATGATTTCTGGGGGAAAGAGAAAGAGAGGTTATTTTCTGTGGGTGTAAACTCAGAGTTATGCAAGGTGGAAAAGTTCTAGTGATGTTATGTTATGTTCTAGTAATTATGTTATGCATTGTAATTCCTTCCTGTGTTGTTCATTCAAGGTTTCCATCATTTTCCTTTGCTCCTCTTTTTTTTTTTTTAGCTATGTCTTCTTTATATATGCTCAGCAATTCTTTCATTATGTTTGTGATTTCCTCTTTTACCTGAATATTATTTTTGATCTGATTACTTTTACAGTCTCATGAAGTTATTTCTTTACTTCAGTTGCTATTCTTTTAGAGATTTCAGGTGTGTGACTTCCATTTTCTCCCATGTTTATATGTCCCAGACTTGTTCTGTGTGACTGGAGTTTTGAGACTGCCTTTTGCTCCTTCATCTTGACATTTTCCTGGGTTCCTCTGGATGAGCAGGTTGTGGGGTACCAGGCACTTCCCACTTTGGCTGCCCCTCCACAATATAGGAGAATTTGCCAGGCACCTGGGTTTCGTTGAACTCAGGTTCCCATGGAGGCAATGGGGGATGAGGTGGGCTTCCTCAGACCTGTGCAGCTATACTGAGGCTTCCCTAGTGGCCATGGATGTAGGGGGGGACTGCTTCTTCTCTCAGGCTCCATGGCTATATTGGGACTCCCCCGATGGTGGCAGGTGCACAGGGAGGAGTTTATCTGATTCTTCCAGCCTGTGCCATCTGCCCATGGGAAGCAAGTATCTCCAATGGTGGTGTGCAGGCTCATGGGGTGTATCTGGCTGTTTCTCCCTGCCCACTCTGGTTACCTGAGGGAATCAAGCATCTCAATGGCTGCTCACTGGTTTTCTATCTTTGGAGGCAACCAACTACTGTCAATTTGTTGTTGATCTTTCCCTGAAGCTCAATCTATGATTCATAGCTAGGTTGAGCATATGTCCTGGTTTCTTCAGGAGAGTCTTATTATGGATGAAATTTTATAGTAGAGACTTCACTTAATGGATTCAAATTGTTTTAAAATACAAGTCCTTCTCTCTATTTTACTAGCAAATAATTGTCAGTTCTACCTCTGAGTCTTGAGAGATACTATGCTGCTTGATTTTGGGTCATTTTCCATCATCGCATAAAAGAATGTCCCCAAGTATTACAGTGTGCACCATAAGTAAGAATAACCTTACCAAGAAATCCACTACCCAGCAAAACTCAGCAATGTCTAGTAATTCCTCTGACACCCTCGTGTACAAATGAAGTTGGGATTCTTTCAACTTAAATCAAAACTACCTTGAAAATGAACACACTATCTTGTCTTTTATTTAACAGTAAGGTTTTCAGCTCCAATCTTACTAGTTTATTTCATGCTCTCTACTTTGGTTAGCAATGCATAGTGATACAGATTTACAACTGTAGCTTGACCTAAACATTTCCAGCAACTGGACATTTTGACTGGCAGGCACACACCAAAACCGGCCATGGCTCATTTCACCTTCCCTCCAAGAGGGCAGAACAAATTGAGCCCAGGTTCCCTCTCTTTGGTAGCATTCCAAGAGGTTTTCTCCTCAGTCCTTTACAGTTTGTAAATATGTGCTCTTGGCACTGGAGCACTGTTGGCATCTGCTTGGGAAATATTTCTGCAGCTAAAGTCAGAAAAGACATCTGTTGTGAAAGTTAAGTCTCAGGTACAGTTTGGGTGCTGCTGTCAGAGAATAAGTGGTTTTGCAATGTGCTTTTTGACCCTTTGGAGGCAGGGGTTCCTCTGGTCTCAGCAAGAGTCTCCTCTCCTGCAGCCGTGGGTGAGGGCGTGGAGAGCACCAGGTTGCAGCTGCAGGGTAAACAGGCTGTTCACTGTGCACAGCACAAGGGTGCTGTAGGCCTACGTCTGAGCCACAGGCCTTGGAAAGGGGCTGGTCATAAATGCTTCCTTTCACTCAGCTCTTCCACACTTGGGGTCTTCTTATCCTGAAAGGTCCTTAAAGCTAACCTCTCTTACCAGCTCCTTTGTCCCTCCCCTTATTTCCTAAGTCAAAAGGTTTTTCCTGAGACTTACCAGAGGGCTTAGCAAAGCTGCATTTGGTCTGCTGTGGGTGTGTTTAATGACAGACTGGTCTGTAGAAGGAATTCTGCGTATGGGGTGAAGGGAAAGACAGGGCCTTCGCATTAGTCGCTCATGGAGGGAGGAGCGTAGAGTTCTTCCCCTGCAGCCCCTTACTTCACCTGCACAACCTCCACACTACAGGCAGTCTTAGTCCCCACTGACGGATGGTGCCATTGAGGTGCAGGATGGTTGGTCCATTCCAAAAGCTGCTGAATGACAGAGTAGTACTTTAACTGCATTCTGGGGATTCCAAAGCCTATTTCCACTAATTCTGAAGTCCACTTCCACTGAAGTCTCTCAGAGGATGGCTACTAAAATTTAATATCATGTTTAATTTTGATAGGATATTTAGCAACTTAATAGAATAGCTAATAATATTTCTATTATTTATATTCTTAATGTAACAGGAAGAAGAAAAGATGCACAGGAAGAAAACCAGGAAAATAGTGCTCTGCTCGGTTGTTTAACAGCATGTTCTTCTGTTAATATTTGAGCTGACCTTTTCCATGCAATAGGAGTTTAATGATTTTATTTAGGTACAAAATACATACAATAAAGCTGCACATGTTTAATGTAATTTGACAAGTGTACAGCTGTGGTACTATCTGCATAGTCAGTAAAAGCAAAAGACATAATCTAGACCTCTGTCTGCCTTAATTCTGTTTGTGGAGACGTGGTATGTTTGTTAGCAAATCTTGAAGAGCACCGTACTATATTGTTAACTCTTAGCTCGCTTTTGCACAGGACATCACTAGAACTTTTCCACCTTGCATAACTCTGAGTTTACACCCACAGAAAATAACCTCTCTTTCTCTTTCCCCCAGAAATCATGGTTCTAGTCTCTGCTTCTGTGAGCCTATTTTGAACTCTGCATATACCTAGGATCATATAGTATTTGTTTTTCTATGTCTGGTGTATTTCACTTAGTATGATTGATGTCCCCCATGTTTTAATGGTTCCTTCAAAGACCCAGACTCCTCTATGCGTTTTTGTAGGTGGCCACAGAGAGGTGACCAAGAGCAGCAGCAAGCCAGCTTTCTCAGGGAGGTTTAACCTCAACATTGAAGAACATGGGAAAGTACTCACAGTCCTTCTCATGCTCTGTGTTGATGGGCTCTTTAATGAGAATGCATAAATATCTCCACAGCTTCCATTAGAAACACTTAAGATTGAGAAATCAAACACTGACCTCTTAGTGCTGCTAAATTCTGATGACCCTATGGTTCCCAGGAGAGGACATGGCCTGCCCTGGGCTCTGGGGCTAAAGGTGAGGGTCAGCTAGGACAGCTGCAGATTCAGAAGAACAAATCCTTCAGGATGCAGGGAGACAGAGCGACTACCTGTCAACTCCACTTGCCTTTGGGCCCACAGACCTGCTGCTGCTTCCCAAGGAAACCAACTTCCAAGAAAATCTCTTCATTGTCCTATTGGCTGTGAAGGGTTTAACATAATAAAATATGTTACACATTTGTGTGTGCACATGTATGAGAGGAGGGAAAGGGCAGGGGGCCCCAGGACCTCCTTGCCTCTCCATTATATAAGACATGACCCATAAATACTTTTTAAAAATCCTCTAAGAAATCAACCCCTCCTAAGCCCATGGTGTGTGTGTGTGTGTGTGTGTGTGTGTGTGTGTGTGTGTGTAAGAACACAGACAGGGAAGAAAGCAAATGGTAACTCCAGTATCTAGGTACCAGGAGCAGAAAAGATTATAAAAGCTACGGATGACCTTGGGGAAATGATCAAATTGGGTTTTGCCCAGTGCTGAGCAAAACATCCATGCTGAGGAATCCATCTTTCTTGTCACAGGATATGTACTGGTGCCAAGATTTCCCGCAGACTTGGGGAGAGGAAGATGTGACAGTGCAGACCTGGGTCAGCTCCCCTGGGGGTGGCCCGGGCAGCAGGCAGCTGGTACACTACCTGCAGAGGAGAAAGACAGACACGCTCTTCTGTTGCTTGGATAGAAGCTTGCTTCCAGGTTGGCCTCATGTCAGCCAACAACTCTCTGCCTGGTCCACCTTTCCATGGGCGCAGGACCTACCTCCTCTGGTTCATTCAATGTTGCCGCTTTACATAGAGTTTACATGTATCGTGGGAGGTTGGTATATGTATATAACACATCTCAATCATTTTTTAACCCCTTTCCTCTGTTTCTGGTCCCCTTCCCTTTAGCAAAAAAATCTATCTCCCTGTTTCCCAGTATCTATCTTTTATTTTGCTCTTTAATGTATTTGCAGTTTGTGTTTCTCATATAAGAGAAACTACATGATATTTAAGTTTGTGTCTCTGATTCACTTCATGTATCATAGAAAACAATCCTAAAACTCATACGGAATCAGGAGAAACCCAGAGCATCACCTTTCTAGACTGTGCTCTCCTGGCTGTCCGTGCAGAGTGGTCAACGGCCACCTGCTGACACGTTCCCCTTTCCTTCTCTTCAGAACCTTTGCCCCTCTTGGCATTTTCCTGTTGCTTTTCACCTTGCTAGTTCCCCCTTCACTGCAATTTAAGCTCAGTGAAAGGGCAGCTCTCTCTGCCTTCTTTATCTCTCTCCTTTGCCCCTGGAACACACTCTTCAATGACAGGAACTCAACAGACTCTTGTGACATGTTGAAGGCAGATATTCTGTTTCCTCACATCATAAGCCCAAAGTGCTCTAGACTTAACTTTTAGAGAGAAATTGGCAGCTACTCAAAACACAAAGCAACAGAAAAAAAAACCTGCATAAAAGAGTGTGCTTACAATGGGGCTTGTGCTTTACATTTCTGCTAAGGAGACATAATGAAAGTGTTTTGCTCTCTGCCTGGACCTCTGACAGCAAAATTAGCATAGAGTAGAAAAGTACATAATAGGAAGTAAGAGTGAGCCTTCAAACGTTGCTTATTGCTCTTGAACTGTACAGTTTAGTTTGGATTTACGAGTGACAAGAAGCACGTACTTTTCTCCTGAAGTGTTCAAAATTGATAAATGTCAGTTTAAGTGCTTCAGACACACAAAGCCTTAACACAAAGCATGCAGTTTATGTAACAGGTGTTTACCAGACACTTCCCTAAGCACTGAGGTGACTGAAGAAAAAGCCTTCTCTCTCCTATGTTCGAGGAGTTGTGGGACAGTTAATCTTGATTGTCAACTTGATTAGATTGTGAAATACCTACAAATTTAGTAGCACTCACTTCTGGGTGTGTCTTTGCAGGTGTTTTTCAGGATGATTGGCAGGTGGGACAGCAAACCAAGGGTAGAAACCTACCCTGAACATGGGTAGCACCAACCAATAGGATGGGAGGGCCTGGGTGGAACAATGGCAGAAGGCGAAGGAAGCCAGTCAACACACACTCTCTTATTCTCTTTCTTGCTAGGAGGAGTGCAGCTTTCCACTTCCACACCTTTCTGTCATGACATTTCTATCTGGGAGCCAGCCAAGCATGGACTGAAACCTCTGAAACTGTGCACCAAAATAAATCTTTCCTCCTTTATGTTGTCACTCTCATATACTTTATCACAATGAAAAGCTAACAGTGGTTCTCAGTCTAGAGGGTAGTAGAGGCTAGCAGAGCCCACACCACATAGTGTGACAAATGGTACAGTCACAGGCGTAAAAGCCTAGAGATGTTCCTAGTGGCTTAACAAAATGTCCGGCTGTGAAATAAAGAAAAGCTGAGGAGCCTTTGGTGATCTTTAAAGCTGTGCCTACTAGGATTAAAAAAAAAACACCTCGTAGATAAATAAGAAATATGCAGAAATGGAACTTAGCAATGGACTCCTAGCAAGTGCACCAAGTTAATTATCTGCTGATCACTGGAGCTTTTTCTGGGTCAGAACCAGGAGCTGCGCTTGTAGCTTATGTGGTGAAGGGTCCCTGAAGGTGTCCCAGGGGTGCAGAGGATTGTTTTCTGCCTTCCCAGTGCTTCTAGGATTCACCCAACTCACTTTCACACTCTCAGAAACCATCACCTTGCTTTAGTTAACTTCACGGGCAGGCAGACGTCCTGATCAAACTCTCAGAGGAGACTGAAGTGGTGAAGAGGGCCCGTCAGGCAACTCCAAGCCTTCTCTCACTTCTGAGAATTGACTCCAAATCCTTTGGAAAATGTACCCTGTCACTGCCTTCTATTGGAGCAGATATGTTCCTTTTTCAAAAGTGAGTCATCTCTCTGTGTTCTACATATAATTTCTTGGATTGGGCCCAAACCCTACTGAGAAGGTGGGATGATTTGATTTGTGTCAGCAGAGAAATAGGCTTTCAGTTAGTTTCTGAGCCAGAAGTGTCAGCGTCTCATAACTCCCCAATCAATGGTGATGGGAAGTGCACTCCAGGCCAAATGCCCCGTGTCACATTGAGTTAGAGCATCAAACACAAAGAGAATGTTAACAGTCTTTGCACATTAGGAAATTTGCTCCTTCCCTGCTCAGGAAAGCATGAGATTGAATTTCCCAAATGTTTAGCCTCTTCCTTGTTCCAGCTTCTTTGCTCATATCTGGCCTTTGGGGCTGGGGATTTAGCTCAGCAGCATAAATGCCTGCCTAGTAAGCACAAGGCCATGAGTTTGATCTCTAGTACCGGGGAAAAAAAAAACCTGGCCTCTTTCTGGACTCACCCTTCTTGTCACTCTGGTTTTGATTCAAGTAGTTGCAGGGAGAATGCTGTCATCAGAAGTAGATGTCACAGTTGTTCTCGGGCACAGACTCTCTGGTGGCCTCTGTAGCTCTTCCAAGCAGTGCTTGGTCGGAGGTTGTGCAAGGCCACCCGAAACCCTTTAGAGATGTTGTAACCAGACTGCTCTTTGAGACCTTGCATGACACTGCCCCAGTCACAAACCCAGCAGTGAGGACATTCTGCTTTATTTCAGTCCTTGTGTGACCTTCTGGTTATAATGAATCCCAAAACCCAGTGGAGTGCCAAGCTCCCACTTTAGCAATCTCAGCTAAAAGCCGAAGTATCATACCTACTTACAAGATAGAAGGCATGAAAATGTCTGACCCCAACAAGCAGACAATATCAATGAATCCAGTGAGGATTTAAATACAACACTAACCTTATTAGGAAGAGATTACAGATACTCATTCATGGCACTAAAGCTTTTTAAATCAACTTTATAGAAAGTAACTTCCATATCATGCCAAAGACAGATATATGGGTTAGAATTTTGGTATCAAGTACCATATAGGAATGTCCTTATGACTAAAGGGGCCCAGAATGTTAGTTATTTTTCTACTTAGAGTGAACTGTTATACTTACTTAGATAGAAATGAGGATAACCGCAGTAAAAGAGGAAAGGGAATGCAGTACTCCCTTTACTTTTTTCATTGCCGAGACAAAATAGCCAATGCTCAAAGTTAATGTATGAAAGGATTATTTAACTCACAGTTTGTGGAAGTTTCAGTCCATAATCTGCTGGCTCCAAGACAAGGTGGCATGGCAGAGGGGCAACTGCTCATAGCAGCAGAAAACAGCAAAAGCAGTGAGAGAGAGGAGGCAAGCCTCTTTCTGTCCTTTATATTATATTCAGGCTACCCACTCTAGGGTGAGTGTAACACTCATTACTTTATTCTAGTTAGAACTATGCCAAATCAATCAGTGGAATGATGTACAAATCACACAGCCTTAATCTCAGCATCCTTCATTCTAGCATTGCACCGTGAAGCAATCACAGACTCTAGACCACATGAAGCTTTGGGAGGACATCTAAACACAAGCCATAACATGCTTCCTATGCTGCCTCTGTCCCCATCTCCATACACATGGTAGTGCTAATATGGGTTTACTAATACCAGGAAGTCTACTGACAGGCATGATCTCAGGTGATTACTACAGAAAAACCTACAGAGGAGACATCATTATAGTTTACATTTTACAGATGAAAAAGGTCAAGCTTTAAAATGGTTCTATAGCCAACCCACAGTCACACAGATCCGCTCCTAACAGGCTTTATGATTCCAAAGACCTTGCTCTCTGACACAATCTTAACAAGAAGCAGCTTTGAGAACTGCAGGCCTCTGCTCTCTTTCCTGCCAGCCTTTCCCAGGCTTCGCTGTGACCTCTGCTTGGGACTGGGCACTTGCAGCTCTCCCTTCTCCATTAATGGATGCATCCTATATGGAATATATGGCCTTTCCTAAAATAAAAGCCATGCACAAAACAAATGCCACCAAACAAATGCCAGACTAAGATAGGATCTTTAATTTTACCCTTAAGAAATTCCTCCTGAAAGAATGATAAATTGCACTGCTTGGTGTGATGCTAAATTTCACCCCTCTAGCTATTCACTCTCATGAGCCAGGCCACCCTCTCTGTAAAGTATAGTGAGGTTTACTAGAAACTGAGCCCTTGTGGGGATTTCTTTTTACTACTTCTTCTGGAGCATCTGGTAGCTATTTATTTTTTACCTGTGAGTGGCAGAAACCACACTCCTCAGTCATAGCTTCAGGAGCTGGAAGTCTGCCTCGAATTGGGCCCAAATACTTTTTTTCCAATTTGCTTGGGAACTTACTCAGTTTCCTGTGGCTTCTGGTTTTGTTCTGCCTTCTTTGTGCACATTGAGGTTGACCAGATGTTCCCACGGGCCTCATTCATTTATGTTAAAAGATTAATGATGCTACCAGACTTTCATTCTGTGGCAGACAGTTTTTAACTTTGTCATCTGGAGCTTGGCATGGTAGGTGTGAGTGCCTGGTAAAGCTGAGAAGGAAAGTGAGAAAAAGAACATAATGCCCTCTTCTAGCATTTATTATAATATATTGTTATAATTATTCTATTTATTATTAGTTATTAAAGAGTAATTTAAACTGCCTGTACTACAAACTTGTACTAATTTTAAAAAAGATTGTCATTGTCTTACCATACCTCATTTCTAAATTATTGTAATCTGTATGTATAAGAAAAATCACAATGTCTACAGGGTCCTGTGCCATCTGAGATTTCAAGCCCCAGTGAAGAGCTTAGAATAAGTATGTCCCTCCCCCGTAGGGACAACTCTATTATTCCTACTGCTATTATTTGAGTTTGTTTTTGTATGGTTTGCTTTCCAAGGAAGGTGCCTGGAGCAGAAAGACTGGAATCCTTCGCTGCATCTCTGGGGCTTCTAGTGATTTAACGTGAAGTAAGGAGCACTGATCCTGAGACAAGAATGCTGCCATGCTGTGGGTCGGGGCTGCTGCTCACTGTGCTGATAATGCCTGGCCAGTTCCTTAACCTCCTGTTTAACAACTCTGCCATCCCCAATGTGGAGAAAGTGAAAATTCCTTGATGAGGAATAAATGCATAAATATGAAAAGCGCTAGAAGCCAGGTGGGCACATAGGAAGAATTATTTTACTACTGATATTATGAGATATCAGGTAACGGCAAAACCAGGGGCCTGTCTATTGGAAAAACTTTTCCTTCATCTGCTGTATAAACATTTATATTAACTAATTTCTGCTAAGGACAGGAGGTAGGGAAGGGACCCAAGCAAGGCAGTAATGGTACAGTTTACAGTTCTCCTGCCCTTGACATTGGAGATACGTGTCATGTCCCCGTGGGTGTCTGAAACTGCAGAGAGTAACAAATCCTATAGAGACTCTTTCTCTCTGTGTCATACATAAGATATTAACAATAAGAAACTATGTAAGATAGAACAATTTGAACAATATACTTAAAAGTCCTGTGTACGAGATCTCTCTCCAGAAGGAGTTAAGCCGAAGGTTGATATTTGGGAATTGTAGGTGACTTTAGGTAACCAAAATATGGAAAATGAAACCAAGGAAAGGGAGGAACCACTGTAGTTGCCAATTACACTTCTGGTATGTAGCAAGGGAGGAGTCAAGGGCTGTGATGGAGGATAAGGCGTGGTGTCTGCCTAATCTGGGAAACGGAGAGAAAAGGCTGACTTGGGGTCAGGAAGCCAGTGAGCACATCAGATTGGCAACACTCCAGGCTCCAAGGCCCACAGGTGCTGCCTGCACCTGCCAATGCTTCCCTTTCACTTCCGCTCCGGTAGCACTCAGGCCCTGTGCAGATCAGATCAGTGGAGGGTGATGGTACCCATGGACATCACTATCAGATGTTCCCAGTGGGCATTCCAAAGGGTGCAGCACTCAGCTTCCCCTGGGCATCGCTGGCTGTAGAAGGTACAGGTCAGAGTGATTTAGCATGCAGAAGACATGACACAGACTGACTGCAGCTCCTGGGGTAATGTGGCAGTGCTAGAGATGCGTTCCTGGGAGATGCCAAGGGGTAAGGGCCTGCCTTCCCAGGTGGAGACGCAGAGCTGGTGTCTTTAAATGTTGGTGCTGGTGCATCCTCATTTGTATTCAGAAGACGGTGATGTCTGGGCCACTTAGATGATCCAAAGAAACAAGCGTTCCATGATTTTTTTCTGTTGACTATGGTCATTTACAGTACAGCTTCAATTTCTTCTCTCCCGGTCTAAGCATTTCAGAGAGTTAAACTATAAACTTGTTTCTTGGATTCATTCCTCATTTCTTTTTAACTGGGAGTGTGCAGTATCTGATGATTATCTTTTTTCCCCTCTTGGGATATTATTAAGAATTGATCTTTGCATTCTTTCATTTTTAGCATGCAGTTTCCGACCTAAAATTGTTATGTTATTGCATATTTCTTGAGTAAGATTCATTTAACAATCTCTTTAGCCTCTGGGAATATGAGACTTTTTTGGTATTTCTGGATCTTTATATGAACAAGATGTCAAGTTCTTGATTTCATTAAATCACTAGGAATGGATGCCTTGTGAGTAATAACGGAGATCTGGTCTTCTTTAAAAAGCAAAGACAGAGAGCTGTGAGAACCAGAAATTATTCCTATAGCCTTTTGCATGAGACATCTGCCTCCTTCCATGTTTGACACTTGCCAGATATTCTCTCCAAAAATGTGATTCGCTCCAGCTTGGGAGATGAAACTATACAATAGAAGTCAACTCTTTCCCTCTCTATTTCACTGACAAACATGGATATAGTATGTATCATATATAATAATGTTATACACAAGAATGTTATATATTATTTCAGCAACAATCCTTCCATTTTGTTAGCTACATATCAAATAGCATGCTGTGTAATAGTGTATGACATTATATATGTAATATATAGTAAATACATCACCATATAAATTATCTCTATATATATAATAGATGTAAATTTGCTACCTAGTATGTTCACTATAAGTTATGCTGATACATAAGATTGATCTATGGTAGTATTAAAATTTTAATGTACATATAATGTTTGCTATATAATAAAATGGAAGTTTTGCTTTCTGAAGGAAAAAATTGGACCCACTAGGCAGATATTCTAAATGAATTAGTATTTTCTTCACTTGCTCTTTAAACAAAGTGTTACAAGCACAAACTTCAGAGTTACTCCCAAGTTTCATTTGACATAATCCTGCTCACCTGGTGTGCCACCATCTGGGAACCTCCTGGTCTCCCAGCATCCTCTCTGCCTCCTCAGCTGTTCCTGCCCCTGGCAGTGTTCCTAGAGGGGACTGCACTAGAGCAGACCCGGTGCAGCCAAAGGTTTAGGGTGAACCAC
The DNA here is from genome assembly GCA_004027455.1 of Hydrochoerus hydrochaeris. Lineage (NCBI taxonomy): Eukaryota > Metazoa > Chordata > Mammalia > Rodentia > Hydrochaeridae > Hydrochoerus > Hydrochoerus hydrochaeris. Next base: position 43,632 of record PVLA01011155.1, read on the forward strand.
AGCTGCCACAAGCCATGATTCAGATGCAGTCTTTCAAGGTCAATTTCAAGTTTGTTTTCTGCACGGACACTGTATCTGGGCAAGGTCCCGCCCCCCTTCACAGCCTTCTGATTGGTTTTATTTTTCTTAGGGAACCTGGGATTGGTGAGTTTTTGAAGAGGAACAAACTAACATCTCTGAATACTTTTTCCTTACAGCACTCTTTACACTTGTCAATGCAAGAATGACTTTGAGTGAATGGTGGAAGAGAATGAAAAAATTTGCTGACTGAGATCAGTTTTTTTTTTTAAGTTTAAACAGTGGGCCATCTGCACACCACTTTGGTGGGAAAAAGAAAAAAAAAGAATTCTGTTCTGGGTCTCATTCAAGCAGACCAGCCAGAGTATAGGAAACAGATCTTGGGATGTAATACCCCCTTTCCCTCTCTGGAGCATAAGCATAGAAATCTACTCTTCTTTTTCCTTCCTATCCTCTTCTTTGTTCTTGTCTTTGTACTCCATCCTCCTCTGCTCTTCTTCCCACTCTTAGGTAGCCACAGAATTCTAGACTTTGAATTGCATTTCAATTTCAGAACAATGAAGAACAATGATAAATAATTTTTTCATACCAAATGTGGCATGGCCCTTACTCATACTAGAAGCTATTTGCTGTTTATCTGAAATTAAATTGAATGGAGCATCTTATTTTTATCTGATTACTCTGGCAACAATTTTTCAACTCTCTTTCAGTATCTCTAAGAATAAGGAAACACATGAAATTGTACGGAAACTCTCCAGGCTTTGGTCCTATCATCAAAGCCCTAAGCCTATACCATCCTTAAAAGTTTCTAAGATAGAAAGTACACATTTTAAATCAAATTGGGCTGCAAATCAGAGTTCGTCTCTTCCTAACATTAGGACTGCAGTACTCACACAATGTTGGATATTCTTCCATGCTTACAAAGAATGGTGGTACCTCTGGAAAAGAAGCAAGATGGCATTAACTGTCCTACGGAGCACCCTGTGGTACTCACTGTAGAGAAACAGTAAAAGAAATTCAACAAAGGGACTGTCCCCTTGCCACCGATACCCCCGAAGACTTTCTAAATGCACCCGCATAAGAATTCCTGTGAGAGGCCACCTTCAGTTAGGTGGCTAGGTACTTTGTTTGCTTTTTATGTTTCTCTTTCCCATTGAATCACAGCCTTATCTTAATATAAGAAAAAACAAACAAGGGTAGCTGGTTTTCATATTTATTATATGGCTTTTAAACAGACACGTGTATTTAGAATGTAAAGTCAAACTTCAGTGGTAGAGAGAACAGTATTTAAGTGTTTTGTCCAGCAGAGAGAGCAGAAAGGAACCTTCCCTGTTGCCAGATGCCCACAGCTCCCAGCTCAGCACTGCTATGAATCGGCTGTATGATCTTTTAATGTACCCACAGGTGTTCCTGATCCGTAAAGTGCGGTTGACATGACATCTTGAAGTTTCCTTTCCTGATTACAGTCCTTTGACTCCAGAGTGATTTAGAAATATTAGCGTCAGGTCCCCACTATGAAACTCTCCATTCCCAGACGCTAGATTTACTGACTCCCCTCCCCCACAACTCCATCACATTCAGTGCCTTTCCCCTTTGCTCCATGTATTCAACAACAGGGAAAAGTTCAGTGGAAAACCTTGAAATAGCAACAGCCAAGAAGCTGACCTGGAGCCAGGGGACCCTGCGGCTGCCAAATACTTGTCAACAAATCACCAGTAAAACATGGGAAGGGACTGATGCTCTGTGTCTACAGTTCAGACCCATGACTTGTGCTATTATCCTCCTCAGAAAACCTGACCAGTGAGGAAGTCGCTGGAAAACCCCCTAGAAAACTGAAATACTTGCTCCAAAAGAGAAAGCACTCACCGAGATTCAACCAATTAACCATGTCTAGATTCAGGTTTCCAGAACTCTCTGGTTTCTATGGCAACTCTGAGGGTTTCTTGAAAGAACTCTCAAAGTGGACAGCATCATTGTATGCTCTGAGATCAGCCCTGGGCATCACCAAAAATCTGCAAGGGGACAGAACCCTCGATGTTGGACATGGACTTCTGGTGCCCAAAGGCTCCAAGCTTTGGAAAACCACTGTCGTATTCCACATTCTGGTCCTGGAGATCACAGTTCTAAACACAGAATAAATTGCTCAGAAGAGGAAACTCAAGAAGAGCATCATGTGTTAGTTAATTCTGTTGGAACAGAAGTTCCATAGCAACCATTCCAAGCTTTATCAATAATTGGACAAAAGCTCTTGAAAATAAAGGGAGTTCTAGATTTGTAGATGACAATGTACCTCTTTCTTAATAAAGTTTAGCAGAAATCCCAATAGGAATAATTATTCTTTGAAATACAGGTTTATCTATTTGCCTTAAATTTGTCTTACTCCATTATTTTAAAACTTCCCTTATACAAACAACCATTGAAACACAGTGGATTCTATGGAACCCCTGTGTGGGATGATATGAGAGCCAGAAGATAGCTCCCGGCCAAGGCTGTCTGTGGTGGTGACTCTCACTAAGAATGTGAATCTAATGAGAATGTATAGCAATCCTTCAAAGCAATTGTAATACCTCTGTTTAACAGAGGAAAACCAAGGCTGAGATAATACCACAGTTCACACTTGAATCCATTATAAACCACATCCATATTCTTTCAACCAGTGACAAATTATTATTATCTTTTTCTTAACAAATTACCAATGCAATGAGTTTAATTATTTTAGTAAAGTGGGAATTAATTTCATTTTTACTGAAATTCGCCTCCGTAAACTTTCTCGTCTTAACAGCATAATCCAGATTGAAAAATTTCACCCATCAAGAAAATTTTATAATCAAACTTCTAACAATGTTAACTCTATTTTTAATATTCCATTAACAAATGAAATGCTCTGATATATTTCCATTTGAAATGCAGCCATAAATCTGAAAACTAGAGGTGGCTTGAAATTCAACTTTGTCCTTTGAGAAGTCACAGAGGGGTTGGCTAAATACTTGGGTCATACATTATGTCACACCTCAAAGTCTTTTAGAAGACATTGGAAAATAAGACTAAGGCAAAAACAGGGCACTGCATAATCTGAATTCTCTTCACCGTGAACCCAAGTGCAAAGTAGAAAACTTCCTCTCATACCTGGTGAGGTCAATGAGTTAAGAGCAATATGGCTGTAGACTGCTGAAGTGGATGAATGGGAAGGTTTTAAAGTCTTTGGGAGCCAGAGTATACCTTGACCTATACTACTTCAAATTCAAAAGACTGTTAAGAGTCACTAACCCACACTATACATTTTCCAGACAGTAGCTTATAAATACTGCTAACTAGAACCCACAAGGAAAATGGAGAACGAGTTTCCAATGACAGGCAGAATGTGTGTCTTCATGGTGATTTGAGCACTCAGGTTGAAAACACTTAACATTCTTGAAAGAATTTCTATTGGATAGAGAGTAATGTGGTCCCAGGTTTCAAGTTAATGTTACAAAACCGTAGTAATGAAAATAGCATGGTATTAGCATAAAAAACAAGCATGTGGGTAAATAGAACAGAGCTGAGGATGCAGAAATAACCCCAGGTGCCTTCAGCCATCTGATTTTTATATGCTGGAGAAAAGGTAGCCTCTTTAACAAATGATGTTGGGGAAACTGGTTATCTACATGCAGAAGAACAAAACTGGACTCCTACCTCTCACCTTACACTAAAAATAAAATTGGATCAAAGACTTGATAAAATAAAAAAAACACTGGGTCTGCTAGAAAATAATATATGCAAAACTCTTGAAGACATAGGCATAAGCAAGGACTTTCTGAACAGAACCCCTATTGCACAAGAAATAATACCAAGAACAAAACAATCAAACAACAGGATCATATCACATTAAAAAGCTTCTGGCTCTCATGGCAAAGGAAATGATCAACAGAGTGAAGAGACAGCTCATAGATTAGGGAACATTTTTTGCCGGCTATTCCTTGGAAAGAAGACTACTATTAGAAAGTATAAAGAACCCCCCCAAAATAGGTCTTGCAAACAAAAGACCCAATTAAAATGGGCAATTGAAACAAATATACACTTCTTAAAAGAATTTAAAATGACCAATAGATACATGAAAAAATGTAAAGCATCTTTGACCTTTAAAGAAATATAAATCAAAACAACAGTGAAAAAGAATATGAAAATTTCAGAAAACAAATGCCAGTGAGGTTGTAGGGGGAAGGGGACCTTTCTACATTGTTGGTGGGAATGTACACTAATACGGCAGTTATGGACATCAGTATGGAGAATCTTCAAAGGACCAGAAATAGGAATTCTAATCAAGCCAATTGCGCCACTTTGGGGTATCTTCCTGAAAGATGTAAAGACATCATATTACAGTGGCACATGCATGCCCATGTTTATAGCACTATGACTTACAATTGCTGCCTGTATGTCCATCAACAGGTGAATGGATAAAGAAAATGTGTGTGATGCACAATAGTGTACTACTCAGTTACGACAAAGGAAAAATTTGAGTCATTTGTCAGAAAATGGATGGATCTTGAGATAATACTACTAAGTGACATCAATCAGGCACAGATGATTAAGTATCCCATTTTCTCTTACATGAGAAACTCGAAGTATAAATAATTTAAAGAATAGAATATAGATGATAGGAAAGAGGGAGATAGACTTTGTGGCAATGGGAAGAGGATCTGGAGATGGGGAAAGCTGAAGGAGAGGAGGCGGAGTTAAAGGGTCGAGATGTCATTTGTATATGCACTAGCTCCTCACGCTGAATGGATTTATTAAGTATTGAAAACATGTACTAATAAAAAAAGAAACTGGGAAAAACAACAAATAGAAATAAATAGAAGAATGACCCACTAACTCAGGGAAACAATCAATGTTTGGATTCCTGACAATGTTGAAGGCAGGGAAGAGATCACTTTTGGTTGTTTTAATTGCCCTCCCCTGGACTGCCAACAAGATTAAATTTTTGAATTGAGTTTTTATATTTATCATGCTTATTTTTAAATAAAGGGCATATGCTCTTTACCTATTTTTATGTGGAAGTGCTCCTTTTTGTTTGTTTGTTATGGACTCTGAAAAGTTCTGTTATTTTAGTTTTTGAAAAGTTGTATTTTACTTTTAATTAACAAATGATTGTATAAACTACAACGTCCTACTTAGCAAATGCATGTATTAGGAATTTCACAAACCAAGCTAATTAGCATGTTTATAACCTCAAATACTTATCTTAAAATCCTCTCTGTATATTAGTTTTAAATCTACAATACGTTATTAAGGACGGTCACTGTCGTGGGTAATAGCAGCCCGGCACTTACTCCTCTTGACTCAGTTTGCCAACCAAAAATTTCTCTTTCCTTTTCACCACTTCTCTCCTATCTCCGGTACTCATTATTCTAATTTCTACTTGTGTTTAATTTTTAAAATAAAATTTATTTATCCATTTGTCTGTCACAGTATGACAAGTCCATTTTTCTGTGGGGTATAGCTCTTTTGTTTTATATATGGTTAATTAGATGCTCCAATACCATTTATGGACTAAATTGTCCTTTCCCACACTATTTTGATAATTATAATGTCACACAAAAGGAAAATACTATATATATATATATATATATATATATATATATATATATATATAATTTTTTTATCTTCCAAGAATATCCTGGCTTTCCAATAAATGCTAGTTTTCTAAATAAACTTTAGATATTTTCTAAACAATCAAATTTGATTGCAGTAGTTTATATAAACTGATGGGAAAAATAATCTATTTTGTCTCTTCATAACCAAATACTCATTATTTATATATTTTATTTTTCTATTATTATCTTTGGCGATTTATCTCTTTTCCTTTTCATCATTGTATCTTTTTTTGCATTTTTTATTAGTACAGGTTTGCAGTACATAATCATTACAGTCATCATGGGGGCTGTGGACACGTACATAACACATCTTAAATCGTTTCTATCCCCTTCCCCCTCCCCTCCCTCCAGCTTTTCTTCCCCTCCCCATTTACAAAAGATCTATTGCCATTGTTTTCTTTCAATTCTTTTTTTCTTTAAATTTATTTTCCCTCTCTTCCTTCCAACCATCTCTTGTTTCCTGTCTTAGTTACTTTTTTCTTGTTGCTGAGACAAAATACCTGATGCCCAAAATGAAGGAAGGAAAAGTTTATTTAAATTATAGCTTTTGGAGCTTTCAGTCCATACCCAGTTGGCTCAAAGGCAAGATGACATGGCTGAGGGGCAACTGTTTATGGTGACAGTGAGCAACAAGTGTGAAAAGGACAAAGGGAAAAAGCGGAAAAACACACCTCCCCTGGGCAGGTGCAGCACTCACACCACCAATTCCAGCACTAGACGATGAACCAATCACAAATGCTACACTCAGCTGCCTTTGAAAGGCCCACCCCCATGATAGCATGAGACTTTGAGGGGGACATTTAAACACTAACCATAATGCTCCCCTTCCCATTTGAAGGAGTTCTTCCTAAATATTTATATCTATCTCACATTTTGCTCCTTATTTATACTTTGGGTTTCTCGCACATGTGGAACAACGTGGTATTTAAGTTTTGATCCTGATTTGTTTCACATAAGATTACATTTTTGTTTCTAATCACTGGCAGTAATGATATTCTGATTGCTGAAAAATGCAAAAATGTATATACTGGATTTACTTACTTTTTCATGAGTATTTTCTCCAGAGTTTTCAAAGAAGATCATGATATGTTAAAAATTCTAAAGTCTTGATTCCCAAGATTGCTGTTTCCTTACATGTGAACAATCATTTGGCTGAATAAAAAATTCTAAGTTAGACATTCCTACCTTAACACTTCAAAAATATTGCTCCAGATCCCTTGGGGTGACTGGTGTTTCAGATAAGAACATTTAAGTCATTCTACAGAAAAATTCTGTGATTATATGCTCTTAGCACTTTCTCTTTCCATTTTATATTCTTAAATATCACAATGATACTTTATATGTAGGTTTTTATCAGAGCTGATCAGGCTTCTGGTCTCCTAAAATGAGTGTACGGCCAAAGATTAAACAAAAGACAAGTAATATGAGGTTTGGCCATCCAGAAAGATCAGAACATTCTTGGAACAAAGACAAAGACTTTTCTGAACTGCCAGTATTTGTTGGGTTTTCAACAAATTTTGGGACATGCAGGGAAATGGCAGGGAACAGCTGAGGTAGAAGGCAGGAAGATGAGCAAGACCTTGAGAAATCAGAACAAAGACATTCCAAATAGTGAATCTTGCAAATCAAGAGAATTGTCTTATCTCTAAGTTTGGCAGCTAGTGCTTTGGGATTGGAGTGTGAGCCAAGTGTCTTCAGCTGTGGTCTTGTCTTCAGAGGCTGTGAATATGAGTTTTTCCAGTGCAGCCAGAGAGCTCCGTGATCAGAAACTTAACCCTTACACAATCCTGTCTCCAACAGGTTTCCCTTTGGCATTTTGCAATCCTTCTGAACCTTTATAAAATGAGATTCTTTTTTTTTACATACAAAACATTCTTGGTCATTATTTTTTCCTATGTTTTCTCTTCTGGAACTCCAGTTATTTGGATATATATACTTGTCCTTCTAACTTTCAAGTCACTTATCTTTTGTGCTATTTTCCATATCCTTACTTCTCCATGCTTTCTGGGAAATTCTTTAACTCACATCTCCAATATATTACTTTCTTTTTTTTTTTTTTTTTACTCTATCCATTAGAACACTGTATTTAACCTACTAATGTTTTAATTCAATACTCTTACTCTTAATACCCAGTGTCTCTATATAGTAATTTTAAATACCTATTCTTTTCCAGTTTTTCCTAGCAACATTCTGAGTGACCTCTTTAAATGTATTCATTATGCTTCTTTGTAATCCTTAATGATTCCAATCCTAATTTTAGCCTATTCAGATCATGTTGTGTAGGCTGATTATCTTCTAATGCCTAATATTCTTGTTGATGGGCTCCTTATTTTTATCTATTAGCTGACTTTATCTTAGTTGCTTCAGCTCTCTTGTCTGAGATTATTTATGGGGTACAGGAGCTAATTTAGGGCCAAGGTCTTAGCAGGTGCTGCTGTTGGCAGGTCTATGGAAAGAGAGGCAGAGAGCCACACCCTTGCCAGCAGAACATGAGCACCACTCTTTGGGAGTTAACAACTCTGTTCCAGGAATTTCTCCACTTAAAGACTATTCTTCTTTGTGAGGTACAGAGGAAAACAAGGATGGATGACAATTCTCAGTGTTGCATCTTCTTCTAATATATTTTATATTTAATTATCACTGACATATAATGAAATCATTGACTTGGGAATTTTTACTTTGTAAAATACACCCAACAAATATATATATGAATCTTTTAATGGTTCTCAGTCTTTTATTTATTTTATTCTTACTTTTGAAGTGCCTGGGATTGAACCTATGGTCACATTATCATTGAGCTACATGCCAAAGATTTTTTAAAGTTTATTTTGAATTATTTTGTTTTGTCTTATACTGGTGATTGAACTCAGGACCTTATGCTTGCTTGGCTGGCACTTGTGCCCCTGAGCTATATCCCCAGCAAAAAGTTTATTTTATGACAGGGTCTTACTAAATTGCTAATCTCCCAGGCTGTGCTTGAATTTACAGTCCTCTTGCTTCAGCCTTCCAGAGTGCAGGGATTACAGGTGTGTACTACCAAACCCTGCTTGTTTTTTTGTTTTTTGCTTTTGCCTCAGCACTATTCACATTTGCATTACACCATTTCCTCAATTAATAAACTTTATTTTTAGAAAAATTAATGATTATAGAAAATTGAGTAGATGGTGCACAGTTTTAAAATCATATTTGGGACACAAGCCATACATCAGATATGTGTTTTGTAAGTACTGTCTTTCTGTTTTTGGTTTGTTTTTTATTCTATTGAAAGTCTTTTAGTGAGCAGAAATTTTACTTTAATGAGGTCCAAATTTTCAAATTTTTTTGGGGGGTGGGGGGTATTGTGCTTGTAATGATTCTAACAAAATGGGCTAAAAATGGCCCTTAGGTCCCTGTGTTTTTGCCTGTTAGAAAAACTCTTATTTCAATGACTTGTCTAGACCCCGCTCAGTGCAAGTTGCTTTGTAGCTATCCTTACCTTGTTTCGGTATTTGACGACGCTCTGCTTTTATTTCATCTGTAAGTTTGGTGTTGTCATTTGTTATAGGTAGATGTTTTTATCCTGTTTTGTCAATAAACTTGTTTTCTATACTTTCCTGAATTTTTTCCTTAATCTCACTTAATAGAGTTTGCCTTTTATTAAATACTGTTTTTGCATCCTTCAAAATGATGTCTAATTTATCTATGTTGTCATATTAATATAATCATATATGTCAATTTAAGTCTTACTCTTGAATTCTCCTTGAGATCCTAGTTTAATATTTTCCTAAATTTATCTTGGTAAGTCTTTATTTTAATATACTCAGTATTTAACTTGTTAATGTCTGCTTTAATATTTTTACTCTTACATTCATAAGTGAGATTGGCTAAGGTTTTATTTTTTAAAAATAATCTTTGCCTTTCTCTACACTCTCAAGCAGTTTAAATAACACAATTATCTGTTCCTTGACAGTTTGAAAAATGTTGTCTATAAACCTGTCTGGATCTGATACTTTCACACAGAGTCATTGTTTAATAAAACTCTTTCAATTTATTCTCTGATAAAAGTGTACTTGGAATATTTAAAAATGAGTTTATATTTGACTTTGGACATTTGTGTTTCCTGAGAAAACACTTATTTCCATGATGTTTAATTTGGAACAAGATAGGAAATTATTTCATGTTTTAGAAAATCTCTTTTGGACCTTTTAAAAACTTTTCTCTTAATTAACTTTTTATAATGTATTTAACTCTTTTCTTCATTAGATTTTCCAAGAACTAGGTTTTGAACTTCTCATTTTAAGTCAGTTTCTCTCTGTTCTCTTCCATATTATTTTAGTTTTCCTGCCAGGCTATGTTCTTGTCTAACTTGTTAGCAGAATGACTGGTTCACTAGCCTCACTACCTCATATTTAATAAGAAAACATCCAAAACCATATTCTTCTACATGCTTGTTCTCATTGAGATTTTTGATAGATAATGTGTTCTCTGAGATTAATTTATTTCCCAAAATATGGAGAGAAAAATGTATTCTATATAGAAAAATTAGAAGAGGAAAAAATTGAACCAAAAAAATCGTCTGTAGGTCAACCAGAAATACTTTTCATTTAGGTTTGAATATATGTATACATCCAGTCCTACTCGTTTTCTCTACAGAAAAACTACCGTGGAGAAGAGGTCCAGAGGATCTGTTCAGGTTGGCCATCTATTGCATCATTGTGGTCACATTCTCCTACCTAATTCCAGCCATCTGCCTTCTGCATGGTCAGCCAGGCATGTGATAAAGTGTCACATATTTTGTTATTGTCTCACTGGTCTCTGAGACTCTATTAAAATATTTTTTCAGTGCATTTTGTGTGAAAGATTCAAATAAGGGGAATTCTACTGATCTGTCCTTCAACTCACTCTATCCTCCATCATCTCCACTCCGCTACTGTTTAAAATTCCTTGTTATTGTATTTTTGGTTGCATTATTTCTACTTGAGTTTTTGCGTACTTTTGTATTCATTTGATGACATTTTCTATTTTTCCATTTGTGTCAAGAGACTTTGCAATTGATTGCTGAAGCTCTTTTATGGTGGATGCTCTAAAACCTTTCAGATAATCCTGATGTCTACTTCATCCTGGCAATGGAATTAGTGTATTATTTTTCATATTCAAGTTGGGTCTCTCTTGGTTTTTGATGCAACAGGTTATTTTCCATCATCTACTGGATATTTTGCCAGTGTTCTGTGGATCCTGTTTAAATCTTTTATTTTAGTAGGAAGTCTCCTTGTCTATGTTTAGCATTCTGGTCTTGTCCTATTTTTTTTCCCTACAGTTTCCTTCTCTTTTTTTTGCGAAGCACATTTCCAGTGTTCTTTCAGTTCTCCTGGCTCCTCTGATCTCAAGGGGATTCTGCTGTTCTCGAGTAGTGCAGCTTTGGGGAGAGAAAGGGTTTTCCCAGCAGGACTCTAGTGTCTGTCCATAGAGAGTGACATTCTGGGATCCCCTGGTTGTCCCAGCATTTCTATCACTCCTTGGCAGGAAAACTAACTTCTAGGTTAAAGAGTCTTCTCCAGTTGGTCATTTACTGCGGCTGTGCCCTTCTGCTGAATCCCACCCACACACCGTCTCGCCTTCTGCAGGGTGGGCCAGGTCATTTGACCTGGTTGTGTCCTTCCTAGTGTCAATCAGCTATCGCTGGTGCCCTCCAGGAAGGGTAGGTCAATTCAGCAATCTTAACCCAGGGGATAAAAGAGGCTTCCTAAATGGAGACTACTGTGTTCAATGGTCAGTGACCCCTCTGGCCAGTTCTTCTCCTGGCCTTGCTGGCTTTCAGCACTGCAGGTGCCCAGGGAGAGTGGAGAAAGGAACACTTTTCATTTATAATTATTAATGGGGTACTGACCAACCCCCCTTGCCAGTAGTGCTGGGTTCCTTACCTCAGCAAATCCTCCATCAGCCCAGGAGAGGAATGAGCCTATCTGGGCCACACTGTCATGAAAGTCTTTCTTTCTTGGGGTTGAAGTACATTAGCTCCTATGCTATTGCACTGTGCCTCCAGTGTGGCACTGTGGCATTATGCCTCACCTTCTTCCTATCCCATTATGAGATCTCCTTAGGCATTTCTGCTTTTTTTCCCTAGTGCCGGAGTCCAGCTGCGGCAGGGCTAGGGTTTCCCAAAGGTGGTCAGGGAGTTGGTGATTGAGAGACAGAAAACACTGCACACCAGTCTGTGAGTGAATCTGAATCCGCTTTATTTTTTAGAAGCTGGAATATATATATGCTAACCTTGGCAGCAACCCCCAGCCCCAAGCAGGAAGCGCCCCAGGCTTAGGGCCATGCAGGGATAATCCTAAACAATAGGTTTTAACCTCAACCCCAAGCAGGAAGCGCCCCAGGCTCAGTAGGTGTTAATTAACTCTTTTCACCTTTGTAACATCTCAATCTTGTTACTTAGTTAGCTTGGGAAATGTAAGCCGACACACCTGGATGCCTGCAGGAGGAAGAGATGCGTGAGGCTATTATGTTGCTCCCTACATTGTTTCCTTTATCACTTATGGGAGTATGGCAGTTCCTGTGAGAACAGCGCCTGTCTTAGGTCAAGGACTCTTCATATGAATCCAACCAGGCCTTACCCGTCATGGGCCTGCAGGACAGCAATTGGTCCTGTGCCTGTCTTAGGCGGCCGGTGGTGTAACATATGTGTCCTAGT
>PVLA01011156.1:0-55980 GCA_004027455.1 Hydrochoerus hydrochaeris
CTGGGGCGATTCCTGCTTGGGGTTGAGGTTAAAACCTATTGTTTAGGATTATCCCTGCCTGGCCCTAAGCCTGGGGCATTTCCTGCTTGGGGCTGGGGGTGGCTGCCAAAGGTTAGCAAATATATATTCCAGCTTCTAAAAAATAAAGCGGATTCAGATTCACTCACAGACTGGTGTGCAGTGTTTTCTGTCTCTCAATTGCCGACTCCCTGACCACCTTTGGGAAACCCTAGCCCTGTCGCAGCTGGACTCCGGCAAGCTCTCATTTGCTAATTTGTCTCTGAGTGCTAAAGGTCATAGCTGTTACCCCCAGAGTTAGGTAATGTTATGATTTAAATAGGAAATGTCCCCCAAAGGCTCATATATTGAGGGTTTTATCTCCACTGCAGCAGAGGCCAGAGGTGGGGCCTAGAGAGCTGAATGAATAATGAGAGTGCTCAGCTCCTCCAGGGGTTGATTCATAGAGTTCATAGCAGAATGAGTTGTAGGGAAGGGAACCTGGTTGGAAGAAGTAAATCACTGGGGTGTGTTTTTTTATTTAATGTAAATTTTATGTGACTTCAGAAATGACCCGAAGAAACAAAGAAACGGCCCTTTTGGTGGGCAGCTGAGTGGTAGCTGATTGGAAGACAAGGGGGTGCACAGTCATGGCAATAACCTGGGAGGCACGTGGTACAGTTCACCTCTTTTTCTGTGCCTTTCTGACATTTATTTCCTCCAGTCATGGGTGGAGGACCCTCTGCAGTGAGGACCTTGTTGTAACAAAGAAGTTAAAATGGATCTTTAAAACTTGGGAATTTGTTTAAGACAGGTGAGTTCTCTACCCTCCTCATGCTGAGAGTAGAGACTGGCACCAACTCGGTGCCAGGAAAGACGCAACCCACCCTGGACCAAACCTCAATGAAATCTGCTCATGCATATTGCTGGCCTTTCCCCCCACTCCCTCTATAAATTGGAGTACTTCTGTGCTCTCCAGGCAGGATATGGACTGGCTGTTCCTTCAAGTTAGTCAAATTGTGAATAAATTAATTTTTAAATTTTTTGTTGGCCTTTCTCATACCCTTGATCACAGGCTAAGGCATTCGGATTGTCCAGATGCAGGATTCTGCCTATTCTAGTCACTCCCATCTCACCCAACACTCTGACTGATCTTACGGGAAGGGTGGAGTATTTCCTCACCTGATTCCAGGAGTAGCAGTTCAGAAGTCCACATTTTAGGTAGTGTCTCCATGGAAAATTTTCAAGCCAAACCAAACAAGAGGGTGGGCAAATGGCTTCTTTGTGCAGCCTCCTGGGTGCCATCATGGCCGTGGCGGAACCCCGGAGCCATTCTCTGATTCTCCTCTTGGCTCGCACCAGAGGTGGGTTGTGTTTTTGAAGGTGCATCTCTACTTGGACTTTTTCCCTTTCTATTTTTCTCCATGCTGTCATTGGGTGAGTAGTTTTCCTCCAACTACACCCTTCCGTAAAGATGTTTCTACCTTGGAGCAAGATGGTCATGGGCTGAAATATTTGGAACAATGAGTTAAAAAAAAAAGCCCATTTCTCCTTTAACTGTGTGTGTCACGTATTTTGACACAGCAAGAGAAAAGTGACCAATACAGGCAACTTCAAAGAACCATAGATTTTTATTTCTTCAGGACTTTAGCAGTCCAATAGTCTTCCTCTACTGAAAATTCACAGTTTATTTATCCTATGATAGCTCTAGGAAATCCTGCAGGAAACATTATCTACCTTGTTTACCTCAGTTTTCCACAATCAGATCCCAGTTGTTGATTCTTTGAAGTGTTTCCTGTGCAGTTTGCATTTTGTTCATAAATTCTCTGCCTACCCCTATGTCTCCAAGACTTCTACCTACCTTGTCTTCTAGTAGACTTACTGTCTCTGTTTTAATATTTAGGTCTTTGATCCATTTAGACTTTAGTTTTGTGCATGGTGATATGCATGGATCTAGTTTCAGCCTTCAGCATGTGGAAAAATTGGAGAGCCTGTCCTTCTTCCAGTGGACATATTTAGCCCCTTTGTCAAATATCAGGTGGCTGAGTGTCTTTGTAGCTGTGCTTGCATCTTCTAATCTGTTCCATTGTTCCTCAGGTCTATTTCTTTGCCCATACCACGCTGATTTTATCACTGTGGCTTTGTAGTATAGATTCAAGTCAGCAATTGAGATGCCTCCTGCCTTGCCTTTGATGCCCAAAATTACCTTTGCTATTCTAGGTTTCTTCTGTTTCCAAATAAATTTTAGGAGTGTTTTCTCTAGATCTGAGAGTTATGTCAATAGTATTTTGATTGGGATTGCATTAAATCTGTATAACAGTTTGGGGAGTATGGCCATTTTCATAATGTTGGTTCTTCCTAACCAAGAGCAAGGAATGTCCTTCCATTTTCAAATATCTTCTTCAATCTCCTTTTTCAGTGCAGTGTAATTTTCAGCATATAGGTTTTTTACATTTTTAGTTAGGTTGATTCCTAGGTATTTCATTTTTTAAGATGTTATTGTAAAGGGCAATATTTCCATAATTTCTCTCTCGGTGAGTTTTTTTGTTTGTGTACAGGAATGCTTTTGATTTTTGAGCATTGACTTTGTATCCAGCTACACTGCTGAACTTGTTTATTACCTCTACTAGTCTTTTAATGGAGTTTTTTGGGTCTTCTATATAGAGTATCATGTCATCTGCAAATAGTGATAATTTAAGTTCTTCTTTTCCTATCTTTATTCCTTTTATTTCTCTCTCTTTTCTGATTGCCCTAGCTAGTGTTTCCAGAGCTATATTGAAAAGGAGTGGTGATAGTGGACATCTTTGTCTTGTTCCTGATTTTAAAGTGAAAGCTTTCAGTTTTTGTCCACTCAGTATAATGTTGGCTGTTGGTTTGTCATAGATGGCCTTTATTAGGTTGAGGTAGACACCATGTATTCCGAGTTTCTGAAGGGTTTTTATCATGAACGTGTGTTGGACTTTGTCAAAAGCTTTTCCTGCATCTATTGAGATGACCATGTGGTTTTTGTTTTTGGCTCTGTTGATGTGGTGTATTACATTTATTGATTTGCATATGTTAAACTATGCTTGCATTCCTGGAATGAACCCCACTTGGTCATGATGTATAATCTTCTTGATGATTTGCTGCATTCAATTTGCTAGTATTTTATTGTGAATCTTCACATCATTGTTCATTAGTGAGATTGGTTTATGGTTCTCCTTTTTGGTTGGATCTTTCTCTGTTTTTGGTATGAGAGTAATACTTGCCTCCAGGAATGATTTAGGGAAGATTGCTTTCTTCTCAATTTCACTGAAGAGTTTAAGGAGTATTGGCCTCAAATCTTCTCTAAATTTCTTATAGAATTCAGCTGTGAATCCATCAGGACCTGGGCTTTTCTTTGTTGTTAAGTTTTTAATTACGTTTTCAATTTCAATAGCTGATATTGGGTTGTTCAAAATTGCTATATCTTCTTGGTTGAGCTTTGGTAGTTCACATGTTTCTAGAAATCTGTCCATTACCTCTGTGTTTTCCACTCTATGTGAATAGAGATTTTCAAAGTAGGTATTCTTGATCTTTTGAATTTCCATGGGATCTGTAGTAGTTGTCTCCATTTCAGTTCTTATTGCATGAATTTGGATTTTTCCTTTCTTTCTCTTGATAAGGTTAGCTAGGGGTTTGTCAATTTTGTTTATTCTCTCAAAAACCCAGCTTTTTGATTCATTAATTCTTCGTATTTTTTTTTTTAGTTTCAATTGCATTGATTTCTGCTCTAATCTTTACAATTTCCTATCTTCTATGAACTTTGGGTTTAGCTTGCTCTTCTTTTTCTAGAAGCTGGAGATGGAGCATTAGGTTGTTTATTTGTGCTCATTCTGTTTTCTTGATATGACAATTTATTGCTATATATTTCCCTCTCAAGACTGCTTTCATTGCATCCCACAGATTACAGTATGTTGTTTCTATATTTTCATTGAAATGTAGGTGTTTTTTTATTTCTTCTTTAATTTCATCTGTAGCCCACTGTTTGTTCAAAAGGTTGTTATTTAATTTCCATGTATTTGTGTTTTACAGTTTTACAGTTTCTCTTGCCATTAATTTCCAATTTCAGTGTCCTATGGTCAGATATTATGCATGGGTTGATTTCAATACCTTTGGATTTACTTAAGAATGTTTTATGGGATAATATATGGTCTATTTTGGAGAATGTCCCATGTGCTGCTGAGAAGAATGTATATTCTGATGTGGTTGGGTGGAACACTCTATAAACATCTACTAAGTCCAATTGCTCACAGGTATGATTCAGTTCTTTTATTTCTTTGCTGACATTTTGTCTAGTTGATCTATCTCTTTGTTACAGTGGGCTGTTAAGATCCCCTGTTACAATTGTGTTCTTGTGTAATTGATTTTTCATGTCCATTAGTAACTGTCTTACATAGTTGGTGGTCTTGTATTTGGTGCATATATATTTATAATTGTTAGTTCTTCCTCTTGAATTTTTCCACTAATGAATATGTAGTGACCTTCTTTATCTCTTTTAATCATTTTAGGTTTGAAGTTCATGTTGTCTGCAATTAGAATAGTTACTCCTGCTTTTTTCTGGGTTCCTGTTGCATGGAATACTGTTTTCCATCCTTTAACTTTTAATCTATGAGTTTCTTTTTGGCTCAGATGTGTTTCTTGTATACAGCATATTTTGGGATCATGTTTCTTGATCCATTCTTTCAGTCTATTTCTGTCTATAGGTTAATTGAGGCCATTTACATTTATGGATATCACTGATATGTACTGGCTTGACTTTGCCATGTTATGTTCCAGTAGTTTGCTTTCTGCTTTCCCTCTTATTTAATTGTGTATCCTACCTCGTGGTTTCTTTCTGTTGTTGTTTTGGGGATTGTGGTCATTTTTATCTCTAGTATGTCTTTCAGTACTCTTTCTAGGGTTGGTTTGGTGGTCATGAATTTCTTCAGTTGTTCTTTGTAATGGAAGTATCTTGTTTCTCCATTAAATTTGAATGAAACTTTTGCTGGGTACAATAGTCTGGGTTAAAAGTTGTTTTATTTCAGGGCTTGAAATATCTCACTCCAAGCTCTTCTTGTCTTGAGGGTGTGCTGAAAAGTCTACTGTGATTATAATGGGCTTTCCTTGGTAGGTGAGTTATGTCTTTTCTCTAACAGCTTTTAGTATTCTGTTTTTATGCTGCATGTCTGAGATCTTAATTATTATGTGTCTGGGTGTGGATTTATGTTGATTGTGACTGTTTGGAGTTCTATATGCCTCACTTACCTGCATATCAGATTCTTTCCCCATGTTTGGGAAATTTTCTTCTATTACTTCTGTGAATATTTTGGCTACATCATTTGAATTGACTCCTGCTTCTTCACTGATGCCTGTTAATCTTATATTGTTGCTCTTGGCTTCATCTTGAAGATGTTGGATTATCACTTTATGCTGCTTTGTTATTTTTAAAAGTTCTATCCTTTCATGATCACTAATTGTGACCCTGTCCTCAAGGTCTGAAATCCTATCCTCAGCTTCATTTAAGAGGTTTTGCAATCTTTGAATAGAATTTTTTGTTTCTTGGATGTCTCTTTCAGTTTGTTTCATGAATTCTGCATGTTTTCTATATTGTTCATTCAAGGTTTCAATCAGTTTCCCATGCTCCTGTACTTTTTTCTCAATTTCTTCTTTAGCTGCACTCAGCAACTCCTTTACTAAGGTTGTTATTTCTGTCTTTACATGGGAGAGTTCTTCTAATTTGATTTCCTCTATAGCCTCATGGAGTTGTTTTTTTTATTTCACTCATTATCTTTTCAGAGTTTCCTGGTGTGTTATTCTTGGGGTCCTCTATTTCAATATCTCCTGCACTTGCTTCTGGTGGACTCAGTGTTTGAGACTGCATTTTGCTTTTTCATTTTTTCATTTTCACTCTGCCTGATGTTTTCTGTGTGTAGGAGGTGGTCACCCACACTATTTTCAGACTCACCAAGGTCTTATAGTTAGTTGGAGGGGGCTTTACTACTGGCCCTATTTACCCATTCTACATGTCTATTTTAGGGGCATACTCATCACACTGGCACAGTTTATCCACTATATTCCAAGGTTCGCCACCTGGGAGATAAATTCCAAGTTTTTTTTCCGTGTGCTGGGATTCCACCAGAGTGTGTGGTCAGGGCCTGATGTTGGAATCTGGGTCCTGCTGGCTTCTTCTTGGTCACTGGGCATGGCCCAGTTGGGCCTTTGTCCCTGTGTGCAGCCTGGGTTGGTCTGGGATGCAGTGGGTGGTCTTACCACCTGGGAGCAGGCTCAAAGTCCCTTTCTGTGTGCTGGGATTCCACCAGAGTGTGCGGTGAGAGCCCAAAGCTGGAATCTGGGTTCTGCTGGCTGCTTGGTGGTCACTGGGCATAGTAACCCATTTTTAATGCTATTTCACACTGAACATTCTCTCTTTCTTTCATGTTAGTGCATGTTTATATTCCTCTTTTAGATTTTCAATAAACATTTTCATGTATAGGAACTTGCCTCCACTTGTCTTGAACTAAAAATTACATTAAAATACTTTATTTAATTATAATCAGAGGCAAGTTGATACCAGATTGATTTGGTTTTAAATAATTCTTTGATCATGTTTGTCCCTGTGCTCTGGTATATACAGAATACCACAATCAATTTGCAACCATATTAGTTGCAGAAGATACATTATCATAATCAATGTATTAAGTGCTGTCTAAAAAAATGGATAAAAGGGTTTAATCTCAAGAGAAATGCAAGTCAAGAATGCTTGCCAAAATTATTTTTTTAAATGTATATGTACACACATATAAGGGAGAAAAAAATTAACTCATCTTGGTATGATATATATATATATATTATATATATGTATATATATATTTATTTATTAAAAAACTTTTTTAATACTAGTAGTGTGGTATCTGGTATTGCATGCTCCCTTGGTTTTAAGGTTTTTCTCTGAATAGCAGAAAAGCAAAAGTTTTTTACATCCCTAGCCATTGGAGCAATAACCAGAAATGTTTGCATGACTGATGTATCTGTCTCATACTTTGTCTAGTGCTCCAAACACCTTTTTTGTACCTGTTCATACTATTTGTCTTAGCACATGTTATGGCTTATACTGTTCACATAGATTAGAGTTATTAGATTCCCATACATGACAAAACATTAATTCCTCTCATTTCCCCTTCTCCTCCATCTTACTCCTCTCCTTGTTCCCTTGGATCATTTCTTTATTGGAAGAAATCTGTCCTCTTGTCTCTTTCTAGTCATCTTTTCTTATTTTCTTTGTTTATATTTTGCCTCACTCAAATGATGGATAGCATATGTCTTAGTTACTTTTCTCACTGCTGGGACAAAATACCCAAAACCCAATGTTAAAGGGAGAAAGGCTTACTTAGCTCACGATTTGCAAAGCTTTTAGTCCATAATGGCTGGCTCCAAGACAGGGTGTCTTTACAGAGGAGAGCAACTCATAGTGGGCAGAAGGGAGAGAGACAAACCTTTTCCATCCCTTATATTGTATGCAGGCTACCTACTGTATGGTGGGTGTAGCACTCACTCCCTGAATTCCAGCACTAAACTATGAATCGGTCACAAACTCTAGATTCAGCCACCTCTGAAAAGCCCAACCTTCATGACTGCATGAGGCTTTAGGGGGACATCCAGACACAAATCATGCCCTGACCAGGTGACCTTCTCAGAGAGCTTCATTGTCGCCTGCTCTGCCTTCTGCCCCAGGAGGGCACATAGGCTGCTGGATCATTCCCACAGTGACCACCCATCTGGGAGCCTGAAGACCAGAGCTGGCACTCTGTGACCTGTCCTATGACTTGCAACAGTCTAATGACCCTCACCCAGCCACAACCTTGGCCATAACTCTACCCCCATGGCCGTATAAATTCAGGCTCAAGGAAGCATAGGGGCACAGAAATACTGTCATGGAACCCATGGGGTAAACTTTGGAACAAAGTGTCCAGAGAGAGGGGTGGGGCTGGGAGCCTAGTGCTGGCCCAATGTAGGTCAGAGTGAGGGAGCTAGGTGTCTGCTGCCATTCCTGCTAAGCTGGAAGGGAGCCACCTTTCTCCCCTGGTTGCCCCAGCAAGGCCACTAGGGGGCAGTAGGTAACAAATTACGTGGTCACCTTTGGTCCCTGCTGTCATCGGTGGCCCATACCTTTGCCCTCATATTGTGCATGGACTTGGCCTTGACTGAGACCATAGCTGTGATTGCTTATGCCTCCATGGAGTCTCCAGGGGCACAGCAACATGCAAAACAGAGAGCAGTACTTAGGGAAGCATCCAACAGGCATGGGGAAGGGCCAGAACTCAGTGCACAGAAGCTTTAGGGTCCGAACTTGTGCTGGGCAGAGGGAGTGCCTTGAAGAGCTAGGGCTGTGTTCGGCTGTTGCCCTGAATCTGATTCAGATCTATCATAGTGGTTTCAGGGTTGCCTGCAAATGCAAAAATACGATCAAGTGCAAGGCTGGGACCCGAGCCTGGCATGACGGAGATGCACTTGTCCTATGGTCTCCAGACCAGACTCTGTGGGAAGGAGGAAACTGAACTTGCACTATTGCCATGATAGATCCTCAGTTCTGCACAACATGAAAGTTCCTATTGTTGTGGCTCCAGTTTATGGCTAGCTTTGGACACTGGGCTTTGCAAGGTGAATATTTTGTGTGTGAGCTGAGCCCCCACAACTGCCCCCAGTGGCCCCTGTAATGAGCTGACACTCTCCAGAACCACTGCTCTCCTGACCTGTGGGTTAAGGTGTCTGCTCCCTGGAGCTTGCATGCAGTGTCAGTCCAGATGCTGGGAGGTGAGGGTGCAGAGATGTCTTGGGGTTGAAAGGATGCAAATCCAGCCTGGAGGTCAAAGTCTTAGTAGGATGTGTGTGGAGGGGAATGGTCTGCACAGGGCTATTGCCCTAGGCTTTTCCCCTCTCTTGGGCTCTCCCAGGTTCCCTGTGGTCAGTTGGAGAAGAATGGCATGGAGGGGCCATAGGGAGTCTGGTTATTAAGGTCAATCAGCTCCAGGGCACAGGCAATGGCAGCAGATATATCCTCTACTCTGAGCCTTTTTAGGAAACTGCCTGTGCTAAAGCCAAGAACAGAATCCCACTGTGACTTGGCCTTTCAAGGTCTGCGTTTGATATTTAGCAGTAACCCAGGTTGCTTTTAGGCTCTCCTAACATCAACTGAGGTAAGTACTCATGATTTCTTAATCAGTGTGAGTTGGACATCAGTGGGACTCTTCCTGGTGCTGCTGGTTAAGTTAGGCCTCACTTTGAACAGAAAGTGGGAATGAATAGGCATCCCATGAGTCAAGAAACCCCACAAACCCTCCAATGGGGCATTACACATAGACCACTGGGGAGAGAACTAGATTACTGCCTTCCCTGTGAGTTGGTGCCATTTGCAGACTGCAGGGGAGAACAAGAATCCAACAAGAAGCCAAGCCCTGAGAGTGGATACCATGTGTGGGCCTCTGGAGAGAGAACTAGACACCAGTACCTTCCAGCATGCAGGCTGGGAGACAAAAAGAGCCAAGTTCCTCTACCCCCATGTAAGCAACTGGCCGATCCAGAGAAGCACAGGCTGTGATGATAGTTAGTGAGGTAAAATACAACTAAAGGCTGTAGCATTTAGTGTTTCATTAACTTTGCAGGCCTAAAGCTGGTGGTCTCATCATCTATTCAGAGAGTAACAATACGCAATGTAGCATATATGGTGGAATCTCCTTCTGAAGGTGGTAGCTATTGTTAATTCCCTATCATCTTGTTTTGAAGTCCTATATCATTTTCATTGTTTTGTTTGGTTGAGTTTTATTCTGTTTCCTCTTGTTTGATTTTATTATATCCAATGGCATGGGAAGTTATTTAAGAGATAAGAAGTTATATTGTGGTAGAGATTTTGAATTTACTATTATCTTGTTTTCAAGTCCTTTATTGTGTTCATTATTCTGTTTTTATTAGTTCTGCTCTGTTTTATTTTGTTCGATTTTTACTATATCTGCTATTTTGAAGACAACAAGATGAATTATGGTAACCATTGTTGACTTCCTATTATCTTGTTTTGAAGTCCAGTATTGCTTATACTTTTTTTTTTTTGATTGGATTTATTCTGTTCCATTTTGCTTGGTTTTATTCTCTTTAAAGTAAAAATTACAAAAACCCCCACCTCAGATGGTTCTTCAGTTCTGTGTCTTAAAACTCCAATAAAAATGCTCCTGTGTCATAAATGTGCAATGTATACATATGTTGTCCTTCCTCATATCTCAAGTGTGGGGCCCTGTGAACGTTTAGGTGAAGACACAAGAAGGCAGGAAATGCGTGCACCAAAGATTCCTTTGGCAGATGGGTCCTCCAAGCAAGGCTCCTTCAGCTCTAGTCCAAATGCTTCTCACAGTCTCTGGGGATGTTTTCACATAAAAAACAAGAGCACCCACCACCATCAGCCACCACAGAATTTTATAACACCTATTATTTGGAGGGTCTGATACCAGAAGCCACAATTTTTCACATGCAAAATATCTGAGTGGGCTACCAAAAACCTTTCTGAATCACGTTCATCCAACAACAACACACTGCACAACTACATAAAGTCATCCAGAGACACTGTGGAAACTGACAGGGAGGCATCCACGATGACATTGTAGGTGAGACGAGTTTCTGTGGACCTAGATGACTGAAGGGGACCTCGAACACACATGTTATATCCCAGCATGTTGGCTGCAGAGTGCATGAAGTGTTGACAGCTACAGGAAGTCAAGGGGGAAATAGTTATTCTGGTCACAGGTGGCCTTAATTTGTACTGGCAAAGTGAATGTAGTTTATTGTTCAAGATAGGTGGTGTTCGTGGAGTGTCATGTTTCAGGAGCAACTGTGCTCCTGAAAGCATGCTCCACAGAACATGACACTCCAGGGAGAGACCTTATGAATGCCACGAGGCCAGGAAAGCCTCTAGCAGTGACATCTCATCACACACTAGAGGATGTGGTCCGGGAAGAAGCCCTTCATGTTTGTGCAGTGTGAGCAGAGCTTTAGCTGGAAGGCAAATCTCCTCAGCCATCAGAGAACGCACTCCAGGGAGAAGCCTTCTGTGTGCAGGGAGTTGGTGAAACTATCCAGAAGTACAAGCTCATCTTCCACCAGAGGACACACCCAGATGAGAGGCCCTTTGTCTTTCGTGGATGTTTAAAAAGATTTACCTGGAAGTCAAACCTGGGTAAAGGAGGAAATGCTTAGAGGAGAAGCCTTTTGTGTGCAAGAAGTCTCAGCAACCCTGTGTAATTCAAGTACATGGTACATGAGAGAACACACTCGTGTGCACATGTGCGCACACACACACACACACACACACGAGGGCAGCCTTATGGGTGCTAGAAATGTGGACAAAAGTCTGGCAGGAAGTCATGCTACCACAAGCACTTGAAGCCATACTTAGCTGAGAAACTGTTTTTTTCTCCAAAGATGGGGATGTGACTTCAAATTGAAGTCAGACAGCACAGGACACACTCCCGGCTGTAGCTTTGCTTTGTTACGAGCATACCTGAGTCTGTGAACCTTGGTTGGTTGTGATTGTGTTGTGATTGATTGTGTCAACTTGAGACATTTAGAAGCTTAACTACATCGGCTTAGCAATTCTGCTCCCTAGGGTGTGGAAGACCCAGCCCAGGGTGACTCATAGCCTGGATAGTGTAAAAGGGAAGGAAGAAGGGTGGATGTAGCTCCATTCTTCGGAGGAGCTCCAGTCTTCAGCGTCGCCTTGGATGTCATCTCCTAGCTTCCAGCACAGACTCTTTGGTTTCTGCCTTGGATCCTTCAGCCTTTCAGGGTAGGCTCTTGGGTCTTCTGTGGCAGACCCGTCAGCTTGTGGTGTGGACTTCCACAGAACACTGCGTGAACTCCAGGCCTTGATTGAATCCGTCAGCATCCAGCATGCTGACACCCTCTGCACACCTCCTCTTCTGACTCTGTGGCTGCCTGTCATAAGGAAATCTGTAATTTCTTATATATGTGTGCATCTTGTGTTATATCTGTTCTTCTAGTAAAACCCTAATACAATGACAAAGGCAGAAAGGATTCAGAGGGCTCTGGAGGTCATGAACATAGCAAGGCACATGCAGACTGAAAGTGAAAGTAAAAGAGATGGTCCCTCCAAACAGAACCCCAAAACTAGCACATGTGTCTCTATTCATGTGGAATAAAAAAACTTAAAATTTGTTAAAGAGAGACAAGATTGTTATATAACGATAAAGAGATCAATTCATCTAGACAATATAATTATCTCAAGTGTACGTGTACTGAACAATGGACCACCAAGATACATAAAGTGAGTATTAGGTCTGAAGGAGAAGAGTCCAGTACAGTAACAGTTTAGTACTTGAGCACCATCCTGCTTTCTTCTGTGGACAGACCATGCAGAAAAAAGTCAACAAGGAAACGCTGGAATTAAACTATAGCTTATGAAAGAAAATTAGTTATGAACATCAAGAGTAACTGTTAAAATTGTACTAATATATGGCAATTGACATGCTCGTGACCCCAAAGGGTCAAATTCCACCCAGAGTTACCTAGTGTCTGTCAATGAGTACAATGCATATGAGATAAAGAAAACATCATCAAAGACAAAAGATGTAAAAGACTATGGTGACTCTTCAGAGTACCAAGAGTGGGGGTTTTGTGGCTCTGGTCTTCTGTGGAGAGCAGGAAATGTAAGATGGTAGACATGGAGCAGAATATGCAAAGCTGTAATGCCACTAGAAGAAATTCAGACTTAACCTGATATTGGGGACTTGACCTAGTCCCGTCTCCTAAAATGAGTTATGGAGAAGGTTTAAATGAAAAGAAACAAGTGGCATGGTTTTTGAGTAGTCCAGGAAGGTCAGAACTTTCTCAGAAGCAAAGGCAGAATTTTCTCTGGATCACCCTATTTATTGGATTTTCACAGATTTTGGGGTACAATAAGAGGAGAGCACATTGGAAGCAAAAGCCTGTGAAAATGACCAAGGTCTTAAGAAACAAAGGCAATAAATCTTGCCAATTAAGAAAACTGTTCTATCTCTAAGTTGGCAGCTTTATTGCTCTGGAATATGGGGTGTCAGCAGCCCATGTCCTCTGGCTGCCTCAGCTGTGGTGTCATCTTGACTTCAGAGCACTGCAAATACGAGCTTTTCCAATATAGCTGGAGATCCTTTCATGGTTAGTGATTTCACCCTTCCATAGCCTGGTCTACAATAGCCTGGCAGCTATTGGAAGAACAAATGAAAGGGGTGGGAGATGCTTTCAGGAAATACACGAATCACATGTCTACCTTACATGAGTTTTTTGGTTCTTATTACAGTTTACATCACTTTTATTTCTGTATACTCTGGCTAAATTTAATTTTGAATATTTTTGCTAAGTGATGCGGACAGAAGACAATTTGGGGGGTTCTCACTGGTGGTTCTTTGTCTTGTACTTTTATTTTTTTAAATTTTAAAACAAAAATAAATAAAAATGATAATACAGAATTTCAAAATAGTAGATAATCTTTTTTTTTTTGTACCGGGGATCAAACTCACAACCTCCCACTTGCAAGGAAGGTGCTTATGCTGTTGAGCTAAATCCCCAGCCAAGAATTTCAAAATAATAGATGCACAATGATCAATATATTGTTATCTTCAAAGTAGTTGTTCAGATTACAAGATATAGGCATGAAAAAATGATCAAACAATGAAAGCACAAATTGTTTTTTGATGAACTAACAGAGATTAGTAGTGTTATTATCATATATATATATATATAGTCTTTCTACTTTTTCCTTTTCTCCTTTTCCTCATTCCAGTGCTCTTTCCTTTTGAGCAGTTTCTTCCCCTTTCACTTTCACAATATCTATTGTACATATTAGATCTTATTTACTGCTTCAGTTTTTTATACCTGGGAGACAATATGATGTTTATTCTTGTGATTCTGATTTATTTTACTTGTGAGTATGGTCTCAAGTTGCATCCATTTACCTATAAAAACCTCAAGTTTGTCCTTCTTTTAAAAATTTATTTAAAGAAAGAAAGAAAAGAAAATTAAAAAACAAAATGAGAAAAAAGTAGAATACAGAATTAAAAATAAACATCATAAAATTGCTAGTTGATATATTATATATTGTCATCTTAATAATAGCTGTTAAAGTTACAAAATCAAAGAATAAAAAGTGGCTAGACAATCAAACATTGACAGTGCAAACTCTTTTGTTCAAGATTCAACAGAAATTTAGTAATATGATCATCTATATTACACACTATACATACCATTATATCCTTTAAAATTTTTTTTAAAATTTTATTTTACAGGGGATAAAACAAAAGAGGACAGAACAACGCAGATCAGAACAGAACAATACAAGCAGCATAGCACTTCACAACAAGATAATTGGATATCAACAGCAGCTAGCATAATATCTCCTTTGAAATAGCTGAGCATAGCTTCACAAACAATAATATCAAACATAAAAGTAGAATAAAAGCATTCAAGAGAATGAAACTATTACAAGGCATTCTGAACCAAATAACAGAAAATGAACAGTGGCTACTATAATATCTCATTTTCCATAAAAAATTATTTATATTATCACCCATATTAAAATCCAGTAAGACATAACATGATAGAACCAATGGTAATAGAAGAACAAAAGCATGGTAGGACTTCAAAGCCAGATGATATTGAATCAGCAATGGCTGACATAGTGTCTTATTTTCTTCAAAGTAGCTGTTCATTCCATCACACATAATAAGGTCAAATAAAACAGAATAAAACCATTCCAACCAATGAATGAAAACATTACAAGACTTCAAAGCAATATAATGGGGATCCATTATTATCATAGAATCTTATGTACTCTTACTTTTTCTTACACTAGGAAGACTATGTGGTATTTATACATGTGAGTTTGATTTATTTCACTTATGAGTATGGTCTCAAGTTGCAACCATTTATATATAAATATCTCAATGTGATCATTCTTTATAGCTGAGTAGTACTCCATTGTATAAAAGTACCACAATTTTTTTATCCATTCCTCAGTTGATGGGCACTTAAGTTGTTTCCAAGACCTGACTATTACAAATTGTGCTGTCATAAACATGGGTGCACATATATCACTGTGGTATGATGTTTTCAGTTCTTCTGGGAATATGCCCAGGAGTGGAATATCTGGGTCAAATGGGACTTCCAATCCCAGCTTTTTGAGGAATCTCCAGACTGACCTCCACAGTGGCTGCACCAGTCTACACTCCCGTCAACAGTGCAGAAGAGTTCTTTTTTCCCCACAGCCTCTCCAGAATTTGTTGTTGGTAGTTTTGTTGATCCTGGCCATTCTTTCTGGAGTGAGATGGAATCTCAGTGTGGTTTTAATTTGCATTTCTCTAATGACCAATGATGATGAACATTTTTTCATGTATTTATTTGCCATTCATATTTCTTCATCTGAGAACTGTGTGTTCATCTTGGATGCCCATTTTTGGATTGGGTCTTTGAATTTTGGGTTCTGACTTTTTAAAATTCTTTATAAGTTCTAGACAGAAGTCCTTTGTCTGAGGGACAGTTTGCTAAGATTTTTTTCCCAGTTTGTAGGTTTTCTTTTTACTCTGCTGGAGATTTCTTTGGACATGCAGAAACTCTTTAATAAGATGTGATCCCAGTTATTGATTCTGGGAAATATTTCCTATGCAGTTTTGTTCTTGTTCATGAATTCCCTACCTACCCCAGTGTCTTCAAGATTTTTATCTACTTTGTCTTCCAACAGATTTAGTGTTTCTGTTTTAATATTTAGATCTTTGATCCATTCAGATTTTAGTTTAGTACATGATGATAGGCATGGGTCTAGTTTTAGTTTTCGGCATGCAGATAGCCATTTTTTCTAGCACCATTTATAAAAGAGACTATCATTCTTCTAGTGAACATGCTTGGTCCCTTTATCAAAGATAGGATGGTTGAGTGTGTTTGTAGTTGTATCTTCTAGTCTATTCCATTGATCTTCAGGTCTGTTTTTATTCCAATACCGTGTTGATTTTATTACAGTACCTTTGTAGTATAACTTCAAGTCAGGGATTGTGATGCCTCCTGCCTTGGCTTTGCTGCTTAGAATTGCCTTTGCTATTCTAGGTCTCTTCTGGTTCCAGATGAACTTTAGGAGTGATTTCTCTAGATCTATGAGGTATATTATTGGTATTTTCATTGAGATTGCATTGAATCTATATAACAATTTTGGCAGAATGGCCACTTTCACAATATTTATTCTTCCTATCCATGAACAAGGGATGTCTTTCCATTTTCTGAGGTCCTCTTCAATTTCTTTTTTCAGGGTATTATAATTTTCCCTGTATAGCTCTTTTACTTCTTTCATTACATTAATTCCTAAGTATTTCATTTTTTTGGATGCTAGTATGAAGGGTGTGGCTTCTCTTATTTCTTTCTTGGTAATTTTGTTGTTAGTGTATAGGAATGCTATTTGTTTTTGAGTATTGACTTTTTATACAGCTATATTGCTGAATTTATTTATTATATCTAGGAGTCTTTTGATGGAGTTTTGGGCATCTTCTATGTAGAGTATCATGTCATCTGCAAATAATGATAGCTTAAATTCCTCTTTTCCTTAACTCCTTTTATTTCTCTCTGTTTTCTGATTGCTCTGGCTAGTATTTCCAGTACTATGTTGAATAGGAGTGGTGATAAGGGACATCCTTGTCTTGTGCCCGATTTTAAGGTAAAGGCTTTCAGTTTTTGGCCATATAATATGATGCTGGCTGTTGGTTTGTCATAGATGGCCTTTATCATGTTGAGGTAGAGACTATCTATTCTAATTCTCTGTAAGAATTTTCTGCATGTATAGAAATGATCATGTGATTCTTACTTTTGGCTCTATTGATATGGTGTATTACATTTACTGATTTACATATGTTGAACCATCCCTGCATGCCTGGGATGAATCCCACTTTGTCATGGTATATAATCTTCTTGATGATTTGCTGCATCCTGTTTGCCAGTATTTTATTGAGAATTTTTGTATCTATGTTCATTAGGTAGATTGGCCTGTAGTTCTCTTTTTTAGTTGGGTCTTTCTCAGGTTTTGGTACTAGAGTGATATTTGCTTCCAGGAATGACTTAGGGAGAATTGCTTCCCTTTTGATTTCATTGAACATTTTGAGGAGTGTTGGCATTAAGTCTTTGTATTTCCTGTAGAATTTCTCAGTGAATCCATCTGGGCCTGGGTTCTTCTTTGTTGGTAAGGACTTGATTACAATTTCAATTTCATTAATAGAAATTTGGTTATTCAGCAGTTTTACATCTTCTTGATGCAGCTTTGGTGGTTATGTTTCTAGGAATCTGTCCATTTCTTCTGTGTTATTGAATCTATGAGGGTAGAGGTTTTCAAAATAGGTGTTGATGATCTTCTGTATTTCCACAGAGTCGGTAGTGATTTCACCTTTTTTATTCCTTATTGCATGAATTTGAGTCTTTTCATTCCTTTTTAAAATTAGGTTGGCTAGGGGCTTATCAATTTTATTTATTCTTTCAAAGAACCAACTCTTTGATTCATTGATTCTTTGTATTGTTTTCTTAGTCTCTATTGCATTAATTTCTGCTCTGATCCTTATTATTTCTTCCCTTCTTTTGGCTTTGGGCTTGGCTTGATCTTCTTTTTCTAACTGTTTGAAGTGTAGTATCACATTGTTTATTAATGTTCATTCTGTTTTCCTAATGTGGGAACTCAGTGCAATAAATTTTTCTCTAAGTACTGCTTTCATTGCATCCCACAGATTATGGTAAGTTGTATTTGTATTTTAATTTGCTTGTAGATATTGTTTAATTTCTTCTTTAATTTCCTCTGTGACCCATTGATTGCTCAAGAGTGTATTATTCAATTTCCATGTGTTTGTGGGGTTTTTACAGTTTTTAAAATTTTTTAAAAATTTTATTTAAAGAGAAACAAAAGCATGTAAAGGGTAGAGGCAATACAGAATTTAAAAAAAGATAAATGATAAGAAATTACTAGTTAAAATTACATATTGTCCTCTTAGAAATAGTTGCTCAAGTTACAAAATTAGAGCATACAAAGTAGATAGTCAAACAGTGAGAGTGTAACAGCTATGCATGCATGAATATCTGCATGTATTTCTATACTTTCTGTATTAGAGGGAAAAGCAAAACTTAGCAAGACAAAACAAAACAAATTCCTATAAAAACATGAAAGCAAAAGGTCATATAAAACCACAGTACAAGACGATCTACAACAATTACTGTGTTGTTTCTTATTATCTTCAATGAATGTCTATATCAACAGGCATAATTGAATATAGCAGTATGATTGAGTCTAGCAGTAAATAATATTAGTAAAAATAAAATATTGTAGACAGTATAAAACTTCAAAGGCAGGTAATGGTCAAACCATAGTGGATATTCTAGTGGATTTTGTCATCTTAAGTGCAGTTGCCTATACTCTCAGACTTGATACTATCAATCATAACAGCTTTGAATAAAATCTATCAATACAAAACAGTGATCCAACAAACCAGATTCGATTATGATCAGTCATGATAAAACAGTGTAGGTTTATACAGAGCTTTAGTAAGTTAATAGGAAATTAAGGATGATTACCATACTATATTCTGTTATTTTCAGGATTACTGTCTGTGCCCTCAAATCTAGTACAGGTAAAAATGACTGGAACAGAATATAATACATCTAAGCAGAGTAGTGTGGGTAATGTAGGTTTTAAATCCTGATGCACTATTTACAATTCAGTGTATCAAGATCATCTATATTATAGTTTCTAGTTATCCTTCTCTGCCTGATTTCTGCTATGCTATTTTTCTGCCTTTGTTTGTCTAGTTTTCTCCTTCATTTTACTGCCTGCCCCACTCATTGAGGACTTTCTGCCACTGTTCCTAAAATCCTGGTATTTTTTTTCCTCTCTCTCTTAGAATGTCCTTCAGTATTCTCTGTAGTGTTGGATTGGTGTTCACAAACTCCCCCAGTTCCTCTTTGTCATGAAAGCATCTTGTTTCTCCATCAACTTCTAGTGACAGTTTTGCAGGGTACATCAATCTGGGCTGGAGGTTATTTTCTTTCAGGGCTTGTAACCCTTCGCCCCAACCTCTTCTTGATCTGATGGTCTGTGTTGAGAAGTCAGCCGTGATTCTGATGGGCTTACCTTTATAGGTAATCTGTTTCTTTTCTCTGATGGCTTTTAATATTCTGTTTTTATATTGAATTTCTGGCCTCTTGATTATTATATGTCTGGGTGTAGATCTGCTTTGGTGGTAGGTGGCTGGAGTTCTGTATGCCTCACACAACTGAATGTCATTTTCTTTTCCCATGCTTGGGAAGTTTTCCTTAATTATTTCCATGAATAGCCTTTGTAATTTGCCTGTATGTATTCCTGCTTCTTCATTCACATTTCTTATTCTTAAATTGTAGATTCTCTTGTCATCTTCTAACCTTTGTATCGTTACTGCCTGTTTCCTTGTTATTTTTAAGAGATCTTTCCTTTCATGATCACACACTTCCAACTTGTCTTCAAGTTTTGATAGTCTATCCTAAGTTTCTTTTAAGGAGTTTTGCCATCTTTCAATGGAGTTTTTAATTTCCTGGTAGTCTCTTTGAATCTGCTTCATGTATTCTATATTTTCTTTATATTCTTTATTGAACGTTTCTCTCCTTTTTTTGTGTTCCTCCCTTTTTCTGTCCGTATCATCCTGAGAGATGCTTCCTGAGAGCATTTCTTTTATTACTCTACTCACATCCTGCTTTACCTGATTTAATATTTC
Organism: Hydrochoerus hydrochaeris; assembly: GCA_004027455.1. Lineage (NCBI taxonomy): Eukaryota > Metazoa > Chordata > Mammalia > Rodentia > Hydrochaeridae > Hydrochoerus > Hydrochoerus hydrochaeris. The sequence goes on from PVLA01011156.1 coordinate 19,794, forward strand.
AGTTTTGAGCTCATCTACAAGGTCCCAAAGATATCTCTTAATGTCCATTGAAGCCATGTCTGATGTTGTGTGTTTGCTGCCTTCAGTCTCCCCTGTTTTTCCTTCTCCTGGATCAGGGGTCTCAGGGTTCTGGGCTGAGGGCCTCCTCCTACCTCTCTTCTCCTGTCATGGCCCTGGCTTCCTCCACACAGGTTACAATGCAGGTCCCAGCCCCCTTCCCTGTTCGCTATGTTTCCTATGAAGCATGCTAGCGAGGGAACTCTGCCCTTTCCTGCCTGCTTTTGTCACTGAGGTGTAAGTAGTGTTTGCGTATGACTGCCCCTCCCCACGGGCCAACCAAACTTCAGCTGCCTTCACCAAGTTAGTACTTGCTAGGTGCAGGGAATCGATTTGGGAGAGCTCATTGGGTCCCAGCCAGGGGTGCAGCCCAGTCCAAGCAAATCCCATGAATCTGCTCTGGGGAGGGAGCAATCACCTGAAGTTACCATTGCTCCCAGTTCAGGCTCTTCCTGCTTGATTCCAACATGTCGCCCATTTGGTTGCGCCCTTCCCATGGAGGGGTCTCATTCCCAGCACTGACCGTGGATTAATGAAGGTACCTTTGCTGGTTCCGCTCTCCGTTGGGCTCACCAACCCCCGACTTCAGTGCTGCTGTGTTTCCTGTGAGTGGCAGCAAGAACAAGTTTGGGTGGCTCTGCTGGCCACGCAGATTCAAGCTGGTGCAGAGATGGTGAGTCACCGCAAAAATGCTGTGTCCCTTAATTTTTAACTGTTTCAGTTGTAGTCCCAAAATATTTGATGATCTTTTTTATGTTTTAATTTCTTCCTGTGTCAAGAGGATCTGTCTCCTTCTGTCTGGGTCTCTCCAGTGTTTTATTCTGGCATATGAATTGTTTCTCCCAGGAGGCTTTGTATTTTGTTGCTCAATGATTGGCCATCTTGTCTTCTCCTTTGCAGTTTTTTTATCATTAATTTCCAGTTTTATGGTGCTATGATCTGATATCATGCATGGGATGATTTCAATTCTTTTGCATTTACTTAAATATGTTCTGTGGGTTAGTATATGGTCAATTTTATAGAATGTCCTATGTACTGCTGAGTAGAATGTATATTGTGATGTTGTTAGATGGAACACTCTGTATACGTTTATCAAGTCCATTTTTTCACAGGTGTGATTCAGTTCTGTTATTTCTTTGCTGATTTTCTGTCTAGTTGATCTGTCCCTTTGTGTCAATGACATGTTAAGGTCTCCTGTTATAATTGTGTTATTGCTTATTTGATTTTTCATTTCTGTTAATACTTGCTTTGTATAGCTGGGAGCTCTGGAATTTGGTGCAAACTTTTCCCCTAACTAGTATGTAGTGACCTTCTTTATCTCTTTGGACCTTTCTTGGTTTTAAGTTCACATTGTGTGCAATCAGAATAGCTACCCCTGCTTTTTTTGAGTTTCTATTGCATGAAGTATTATTTTCCATCCTTGGACTTTCAGTCTATGAATTTCCTCTTGGGTTAGATGGGTTTCTTGTAGACAGCATATGGTTGGATGTTGTTTCTTGATCTATTCTGCCAGTCTGTTTCTTTTAATTGGTGAATTGAGGCCATTTACATTAATGGTTAATACTGTTATATATTGGTTTATTGTTGACATGTTATCTTTCTGCTGTTGTATCTTTATCTTTCCCTTCTGTTTAACTGTCTGTCTTGCTTAGTGGTTTTTTCCTATGTGTATCTAGAATGTCTGAGTATTCTTTGTAGGGTTTGTTTGGTGACCATGAAGTTTTTCAGCTTTCTTTGTCATGGAAGTATCTTATTTCTCCATCCATTTTGAAGGACAATTTTGCAAGGTACAGCAGTCTGGGTTGGAAGTCGTTTTTCTTTAGGATCTGAAATATTTCACTCCATGCTCTTCTTCACTTCATTGTTCATGCTGAGAAGTCTGCTGTTATTCTGTTAGGTTTTGCTTTATAGGTGATCTGTCTTTTCTCTCTAACAGCTTTTAATATTCTGTTCTTATGTTGGATTTCTGGGATGGTGATTATTATATGTCTGTGTGTAGTTTTATTTTGGTTATGTCTGTTTGGAGTTCTATATGCTTTACTAATCTGAATGTCAGTTTCCATTCTTGTGTTTGGGAAATTTTCAGCTATTACTTCTTTAAATAGCCTCTTAATATCATTTGTGTTGTCCCCTTCTTTTTCATTTATCCCTATTAATCTCATGTTGTTTTTCTTTGCATCATCTTGCAACTGTTGAACTGTTATTTCCTGATTCCTTGTTGTTTTTAAAAGATCTTTCCTTTCCTGTTCACTAGCTGCAATCTTATCTTCGGGGTCTGAAATTCTATCTTCACTTTTACATTTGGCAGCTTACCATAGAATTTTTGATTTCCTATATATTTCTTTGAATCTGCTTTATGTATTCTGTTTGTTTCTTATACTGTTCATTCAGGGATTCTATCTGTTTGCTTTGTTACTCTAATATTTTAGCTGTGTCTTCTTTAGATGCATTCACTATTTCTTTCACTACTTTTATTATTTCTTCTTTTACCTGGGAGATTATCTCTAATTTGAGTTCCTTTATAGCTTCCTGTACTTGCTTCTTTATTTCAGTTGATATAATTTCAGGTATTTCAGGTATTTCTATGTATGTGGCTCCCAGGTTTTCTTGGGAAGGGCTGGAGGTTTGAGATTGCATTTTGCTCTTTTGTTTTGTCATTTTCCTATCTCTGTGTTTTGAGTGATGTTCCAAAACTTTCCCTGAGCATGTTGGGAATCAGCTCCAGCACCTTCAGCTCCTGGGACTGACGGGTCTTGGCTCCCCTGGTTGAATGAAGGTTGCTGGGCATGGTCTACTCAAGCCTGTGAAGCTTTTCAAGGCTAGTCCAGTGTCCTAGGGGTCTAAGCAGGCACTGCAGCACTGGGAGTGATGTCCCAAACTCCCTGGAGCCAAGGCCAGGGTGTTGGAACTCCCTTGCAGCTGTGCAGGCCTAAGTCCCCTCTCGTATCTGGCTTGTTCCCCTGGTTGAATAAAGGTCACTGGGCGTGGTCCACTCAAGCCCATGAAACCTCTCCAGGCTAATCCAGTGACCTAGAGGGCTGGGCAGGGGAGTGATGTCCCAAACTCCCTTGAGCTAATGCCAGTGAGCTGGGACTTCCCGTGCCCTTGCCACCTGGCAAACTGGGACTCTGCTCACAGCCGAGCAGGTCTACCTGCCCTCAGAGCCTGCTTGTTCCCCTGGTTGAATAAAGGTCACTGGGCATTGTCCACTCAAGCCTGTGAAACTTCTGCAAGCTAGTCCAGTGTCCTAGGTGTCTAGGTGGGCACCCCAGCAGTGGGAGTGATGTCCCAAACTCCCTGGAGCCAAGGCCAGGGAGTTGGAACTCCCTCACAGCCATGCAGGCCTAAGTCCCCTCTCCATACCATTATATCCTTTAGAGCACTTTCCTTGCTTTTCACTTTTACAATATGTATTACACTTGTTGGATCCCATTATTCTGTCAGTTATTATTATTTTTTACACTAGAGAGACAATGTGATATTTACTAATGTAAACAATTATTTACTAATTGTTTATTTCACTATTGAGGATGTTCTCAAATTGCCTCTATTTACCTGTAAAGGCCTTAATATCATCCTTTTTTATAGCTGAATAGTATTCCATTGTATAAAAATACCACATCTTTTTCATCCACTCTGCAGTTGATGGGCATTTTGGTTGTTTCCAAGATTTAACTATTACAAACTGTGCTGCTATAAACATGGGTGCACATATATCACTGTGACATTACCTTTTCAATTTTTCTGGGAAAATACCCAGGAGGGGAATAGATGGATTGAATGGAACTTCCAATCTTAGTTTTTTTGAGGAATCTCTATACCAATTTCCACAGTTGTTGCACCAGTCAGCACTCCCACCAGCAGTGGAAAAGTGTTCCTTTTTCCCTGCAGCCTCGCCAACATTTGTTATCAGTTGTTTTCTTGATGGCAGCCATTCTTTCTGGGGTGAAATGAAATATCAATGCTGTTTTAATTTGCATTTCTTGAATGACCAGTGATGGTGAATATTTCTTCATATATTTATTCATCATTTGTATATTTTCATCTGAGAAATGTGTGTTCATTTCAGATGCCCATTTTTGGAGAGGGCCTTTGAACTGGGGGGGGGGGCCTTGATGTTTTTCTATTCTTTATATGTTCTGGATGTAAGTCCTTTGTCTAACAGATTGTTGGCTAAAGTTCTTTCTCACTCTGTGGGTTTTCTTTTCACTCTGTTGGTAATTTCTTTTGATGGCAAAAACTTTAGTAATATGAGATCCCAATTGTTGATTCTCTTAAGTATTTCCCATGTGGTTTGCATTTTATTCATGAATTCTCTCCCTATCCCTATGTCTTCAAGATTTTTACCTACCTTGTCCTCCAGTAGATTTAGTATTTCTGTTTTAATATTTAGATCCTTGATCCATTTTGACTTTAGTTTAGTGTATGGTGATAGGCATGGGTCTATTTTCAGTCTTTGGCATGTAGAAAGCCAATTTTTCCAACACTATTTATTAAAGAGGCTATCTTTTTTCCAGTGAACATGTTTAGTCCTTTTGTCAAATATAAGGTGGCTGAGTGTTTTTGTAATAGTGTTTGCATCTTCTAATCTGTTCCATTGATCCTCAAGTCTATTTCTTTGCCAGTACTATGCTGATTTTATTACTGTGGCTTTGTAGTATAATTTCAAGTCAGGAATTGGGATTCCTCCTGCCTTTCCTTTGTTGCCCAGAATTGCCTTTGCTATTCTAGGTTTCCTTTTCCAGATGAATTTTAGGAATATTTTTTCTAGATCTGTAAGGTATGTTAATTTTGATTGGGATTGCATTGAATCTGTATAACAGTTTTGGGAGTGTGGCCATTTTCACAATGTTGGTTCTTCCTAACCAAGAGCAAGGAATGTGCTTTCACTTTCTAATATCCTCTTCAATTTCCTTTTTTAGAGTAGTATACTTTTCAGCATATAGGTCTTTTACATTCTTGGTTAGGTTGATTCCTAGGTATTTCATTTTTTTAGATGATATTGTGAAAGGTTATATTTCCATAATTTCTCTCTTGGTGAGTTTTTTGTGTACAGGAATGGTATTGATTTTTGAGTGTTTATTTTGTATCCAGCTATGCTGCTGAATTTGTTTATTACCTCTAGTAGTCTTTTAATGGAGTTTTTGGGGTCTTCTATGTAGAGTATCATGTCATCTGCAAATAGTGATAATTTAACTTCTTTTTGTATTTTTATTCCTTTTATTTTTCTGTCTTGTCTTATTGTTCTGGCTAAATTTCCAGAACCATATTGAATAGGAGTGGTGATAGTGGACATCCTTGTCTTGTTCCAGATTTTAGGGTGAAGGCTTTCAGTTTTTGTCCATTTAGTATAATGTTGGCTGTTGGTTTGTCATAGATGGCCTTTAGGTTGAGGTAGACATTGTGTATTCGAAGTTTCTGAAGGATCTTGAAAATGTGTTGGACTTTATCAAAAGCTTTTTCTGCATCTATTGAGATGGCCATGTGGTTTTTGTTTTTGGCTCTTTTGATGTGGTGTATTACATTTATTGATTTGCATATGTTAAACCATGCTTGCATTCCTGGAATGAACCCTACTTGGTCATGATGTATAATCTTCTTGATGATTTGCTGCATTCAATTTGCTAGTATTTTATTGCGAACCTTTGTATCAATGTTCATTAGTGAGATTGGCCTATAGTTCTCCTTTTTGGTTGGATGTTTCTCTGTTTTTGGTATGAGAGTAATACTTGTCTCCAGGAATGATTTAGGGAGGATTGCTTTCTTCTCAATTTCATTGAAGAGTTTAAAGAGTATTGGCCTCAAATCTTCTCTAAATTTCTTGTAGAATTCGGCTCTGAGTCCATCAGGCCCTGGGCTTTTCTTTGTTGGTAAGTTTTTAATTACATTTTCAATTTCAATAGCTGATAATCGGTTGTTCAAAATTGCTATATCTTCTTGGTTGAGCTTTGGTAGTTCACATGTTTCTAGAAATCTGTCCATTACCTCTGTTTTTACCACTCTATGTGAGTAGAGATTTTCAAAGTAGGTATTCTTGATCTTTTGAATTTCCATGGAATTTGTAGTAATTTCCCCGTTTTCAGTTCTTATTGTGTGAATTTGAATTTTTTCTTTGTTTCTCTTGATAAGGTTAGCTAGAGGTTTGTTATTTTTTTTTGTTCTCTCAAAAAACTAGCTTTTTGATTTATATTAATTCTTTGTTTTTTTTTTTTAGTTTCAATTGCATTGATTTCTGCTCTAATCTTTTCAATTTCCTCTCTTCTATGAGCTTTGGGTTTAGCTTGCTCTTCTTTTTCTAGAAGCTTGGGATGGAACATTAGGTTGTTTATTTGTGTTTGTTTTCATTCCGTTTTCTTGATATGACAATTTATTACTATATATTTCCCTCTTAAGACTGCTTTCCTTGCATCCCATAGATTACAGTATGTTGTTTCTGTATTTTCATTGAATTGTAGGTATTGCTTTATTTCTTCTTTAATTTCATCTGTAGCCCACTGCTTGTTCCAAAGGTTATTATTGAATTCTCATGTATTTATGCAGGTTTTACAGTTTCTTTTGCCATTAATTTCCAGTGTGCTGGTCAGATATTATGCATGGTATGATTTAAATACCTTTGCATTTACTTAAGAATATTTTATGGGATAATATGTGGTCTATTTTGGAGAATGTCCCATGTGAAGCTGAGAACAATGTGTATTCTGATGTGGTTGGGTGGAACACTTTGTAAACATCTATTAAGTCCAATTGCTCACAGGTATGATTCAGTTCTGTCGTTTTTTTGCTGACTTTTTGTCTAGTTGATCTACCTCTTTGTAACAATGAGCTGTTAAGAGCCCCTGTTATAATTGTGTTCTTGTGTAATTGGTTTTTCATGTCCATTAGTATCTGTCTTATATAGTTGGGTGCTCCTGTAGTTGGTGCATATATATTTATAATTGTTAGTTCTTCCTCTTGAAGTTTTCCACTAAAGAGTATGTAGTGATGTTCTTTATCTCTTTTAATCATTTTAGGTTTGAAGTTCACGTTGTCAGCAATTAGAATAGTTATCCCTGCTTTTTTTCTGGGTTCCTGTTGCATGGAATACTTTTTTCCATCCTTTGACTTTTAATCTATGAGCTTCCTTTTGGGTCAGATGTGTTTCTTGTATACAGCATACAAGATCATGTTTCTTGGGGTCATGTTTTTTTGATCCATTCTGTCAATCTATTTCTTCTTATAAGTGAATTTATGGATATCACTGATATGTACTGGCTTGACCTTGCCATTTTATGTTCCAGTTGTTTGCTTTCTGCTTTTCCTCTTATTTAATTGCTTATTCTACCTGGTGGTTTCTTTCTGTTGTTTTGGGGATTGTGGTCATTTTTATCTTTGTTTATTATGTCTTTCAGTACTCTTTCTAAGGTTGGTTTGGTGGACATGAGTTTCTTCAGTTTTCTTTGTCATGGAAGCATCTTTTTTCTCCATTAAATTTGAATGAAAGTTTTGTTGGGTACATCAGTCTGGATTGAAAGTTATTTTCTTTCAGGGCTTGAAATACCTCACTCCAGGCTCATTTGACTTAAGGGTTTGTGTTGAAAAGTCTGCTCTTATACTACTGGGCTTTCCTTGGTAAGTGAGTTGTGTTTTTTCCTCTAACAGCTTTTAGTAGTCTGTTTTTATGCTGCATGTCTGAGATCTTAATTATTATGTGTCTGGGTGTGGGATCTATGCTGATTGTGACTATTTGCTGTTCTATATGCCTCACTTACCTGCATATCAGATTCTTTCCCCATGTTTGGGAAATTTTCTTCTATTACTTCTGTGAATATTTTGGCTACATCATTTGAATTGACTCCTGCCTCTTCACTGATGCCTGTTAATCTTATATTGTTGCTCTTGGCTTCATCTTGAAGATGTTGGATTGTCACTTTATGCTGCTTTGTTATTTTTAAAGTTTTATCCTTTCATGATCACTAATTGTGATCCTGTCCTCAAGGTCTGAAATCCTCAGCTTCATTTAAGGGGTTTTGCAATCTTTGAATAGAATTTTTGTTCCTTGGATGTCTCTTTCAGTTTGTTTCATGAATTTTGCATGTTTTCTATATTGTTCATTCAAGGTTTCAATCAGTTTCCCATGCTCCTGTACTTTTTTCTCTATTTCTTCTTTAGCTACACTAAGCAACTCTTTTACTAAAGTTGTTATTTCTGTCTTTACATGGGAGAGTACTTCTAATTTGATTTCCTCTATAGCCTCATGGAATTTTTTTTTTCACTTGCTATCTTGTCAGAGTTTCCTGGTGTGTTACTTTTGGGGTCCTCTGTTTCAGTATCTCCTGCATGCCCACTTCTGGTGGACTCAGTGTTTGAGACTGCATTTTGCTTTTTCATTTTGCCATTTTCACTCTGCCTGCTGCTTTCTATGTGTAGGAGGGGTCACCCACACAATTTTCTGACTCACCAAGGTCTTACAGTTAGTTGGAGGGGAATTTACTACTGGCCCTATTTACCCACTCTACACCTCTATTTTAGGGGCATACTCACACACTGACTCAGTTAGTCTGCTGTAGTTCTAGGTTCACTATCTGGGAGCTAAGTTCTAAGTTTGTTCTGTGCGCTGGGATTCTGCCAGAGCACAGAACAAATTCCCTGGATGGAATCTGGGTCTGCTCACTGCTTGGTATTCACTGGGCATGGCCCAGTTGGGTCCCCATCCCTGTGTGTATCCCGGGGTGTTCTCTGATGCAGTGCATGATCTTACTGCCTGAGAGCAGGCTCAAAGTCCCTTTCCATGCACTGGGGTTCTGCCAGAGATCCGGTCAGGGCCTGATGCTGGAATCTGCATCTTGATTGCTGCTTGGCATTCACTGGGCATGGCCCGGTTGGGTCCTACTGTGTGGCCCAGTGTGGTCTCAGGTGCACTGTGTGGTCTTACCACCAGGGAACAAGCTCAAAGTCCCTTTCCATGCACTGGGATTCTGCAGAGCATGCAGTCAGGGCCTGAGGCTGAAATCTGGGTCTGCTTGCTGCTTAGCATTCGCTAGGCATGGTCCAGTTGGGCCCCTACCCCTGTGTGTGGCCTGGGGTGGTCTCAGATGCAGTGTGTGGTCTTACCACCTGGGATCAGGCTCAAAGTCCCTTTCTGTGTGCTGGGATTCTGCTAGAGCACTGGTGTTCTTGACAGTAGTGCCTTTATAAAAGAAGAAGCCTGAGTCTGCTAGGGGAACACATTGTTATAACATGTTTGCACAAGATATCATGCCATGAAGATAAAAATATGCAGAATAACAACCTTTGTTAAATTCCTATCGTGTTTTTTTAAATTTAAATAACTAATGTGATGATGTCTGACATCATCACATTAAAAATAACACATATAGTGACCAAAGACCAGAACTGGTGCTTGTAATGTAATTGTAAGTCCATTTAGAGACCACAAGTGAAGAAGGATCACTGTTGGAGTGCTGTCGACTTTGAAACCAGATGTGCTCAGTTGACCACTGAGAAAATGCAAGGCGAACTTGGAGCTAGTGTCCATTTATGATCCTATTTTTTAAGGTACACCTTCTCTTTCTCATATGTACATATGTGTGCTTTTATTCCCCTTTGGGTTTTCCAGTAAACATTTCTGTGTATAGCAGCTTAGAATGCAAGTAACTTGTTTCAACACATCTTGAATCTGAATGACTATGTTAAAATGCTTTGTCTAATTATAATCAATTAGAATCAATTTAGTATCAAATTCAATTGTATTTCTAATGACTTCTTTCATTGTTCTTTGTTCCTGTATTCTGGTATCTACAGAATGCCATATGATTACTCCTTTGCACTCAGTTTCTCACCGTGTCAGTCACAGCAGTTATGTAACTCAGATCAGTGTGCCAACTCTTCCTTACACAAAAAGGTGGATAAAAGAGGGTTGACCTCAGGAGAAATAAAGGTGGATAATGTTTACTAAAATAATTTTGAGTATGTATATGTGTGCATACTTGTATACATAAGAGAAAAACCTAATTCATCCTAGCTATGAGATATGTAACACCAAAAAATTTAAGAGATTTAAGGTTTAAGAGTTAAGGTCTTTTTTTGGTTTTTTAAAATTTTATTGTAAAAGAAAAACAGATAAACAAACAATGAAATGGGAGGAAGCAGGAGGGGTACTGTGTGGAAAGCCACAGCAGAAAGCTCTATCAGGCAGGTCCTCCTAAACCTGGCTTGCCCAATAAAGGGCCTGGAAGGGCATGTCCAGGTTGCCATGGTTATCAAGCAAGTGCTTGTCCATGTGCTGTCACTTCCATGATGCCAGTTGTGAGACTGGGTTTTGGTGGCACCCACTTGGGATCTTAGCTCTTAGGAGGCTGAATGAGGTAGGAGAATCAGTGTGAGTTTGAGTACAGCTAGGATTCCACAGTGAGTTTAAAGCCACTTCTTACTCTACAGGAAAAACTTGTCTTAAACAAAAAGAGGTCGTCATGGTGGTGCATGTCTGTAATGCCAACACTTTGGGAAGCTGAGGCAAGGGGATCACAAACCTGAGTTGAAATTTGGTAATATAGCAACTTGGTGAGACCTGTCTCTAAGTCAGAAATAAACATAGGGCTGGGGAATGTAGCTCAATGAAAGAGCTCTGAGTTCAGTCACTAATGTTACAGAGAGAGAGAGAGAGAGAGAGAGAGAGAGAGAGAGAGAGAGAGAAAGAGAGAGAGAGAGAGATAACTCAGAGGCTCATCACTGGCAATAACAGTGCCTACTGTGTCTCACCAGAGTACATTCTGTAATTAATTTCTATTGTGGCTATAAAGCTAGTGTATTGCCACTCAGATTTGGGGTGTATCTTAGCAGCAGTGTTTATTGCCTGTGTGAGGTCCTGGGGGCAATCTCCAGCATCAATGAATTCTTATAAGTACTCATAAATAATAAGAATACTTCCATTGGCAGAGGTAGTGCATGCCTATAATCCTAACACTTAGGATGGTGCTGAGGCAGGAGCACTGTTTAAGTCTGCAAGTTCAAAGCTTGCCTGAGCAACAGAGGGAGACCCTCTCTCAAAGAAAAAGATGAAGGAGCAGGAGGAGAAAAGGAAGAGGAGAGGGAGGAAGGGGCAGAAGAAAAGGAACAAATCTGACTGCCAATCCAGTAGCCTCTGATTTATTTATTTGTTTTGGTGACAGAGTGGTACTTCCAATTATGAACTTAATTTGTTGTATGATTTTAGGGAAGATGGTTGTGTTTCTGCTTGTGTGAGGAAAATGGCTCTGGTCATGTTCTCACCTTATGTGGAGTTTGTAAATGAAAGCAAGAGTTTGTTAATGCTTTCATTTGCAAACTAGATTGCCAACAGAAGCATTCATGAACTGAGATACTCCTGTGCCAGGTAATTCAACCCAAGGTTTCCTCTCCCCAACTATACCCCAGTTCTTTCTTACTTTTAGACAGAATCTGTCTAAGTCAATAAATTGCTCAGGCTGTGCTGAAATTTATGATGCTTCCTCATGGTGCTGGAATTACTGCCATACAACACCATGCCTAGCTAGCCTTTGATGTTTTATGTAGTTTGATGAAACACATATTTGTTTTTTTAAGAGAAAAAAGAAAAAACAGAAAAATCAAGAAGCAAACAAATCTAAAAACAACAACAAAAGTAAAATGACAACAAGAAAAAAATGACAATAGCTATATAGAGTTTCAAAACAAGATGATAGGAATTGAACATGGTTGTTATGCTGCATATTGTAAACCTCAGAATAGTTGCTCAGGTTACCAGATATAGGAATAAAACAAAACAGTAAAATGGAACAAATTACTGGATTTCAAAAACAAGACAGAAGGAAATCCCCCACAGTTGCCACCGTGCACACTGCCATCCTCCAAATAGATGTCCAGACCACCAGCCCCAGGCCTGCAAAGTCAATCAAACCACAGAGCATCAAGCTGTTCCTTTCACTTCAGTTGCTGTCGTCTCACCCTGAGTTCTGCTGAATCAGCCAGTTGCTTATGGATGGGGGAGTGGAGGTAAGGTGGATGTTCTTTTGGTTTCCCGGGCCACTCACTGGATGGTTCACAGGGAGGCATGGTTCTACTTGTTGTTGAGTCTCTTTCTGTTTTCCATGATGGAACCTCTGAAACATACATTTGTTAATATTCAAGGAATTTGTCCTGAAGTGACCTACTAGCTGTGATTTTCAAAACAAGGATTGAAGGCTTATCTTTTTCAAACCTGTCCCAGGATGGCAGGGAAGTTGATTGTTAAATTTTTGTGCAAAACACAGAAGTACAGAAGTGTATGTGGGAATAATATATTCAATTTGCTCATTATCTTATGCCAAGACCTTTGTCTAATATGTGGTATTCTGAAAAATAGCACCATATCCCTGATTATAAAGCTTAGAACCTGGATGGAAGTCATTGCTAAATTTACACTGCACCCCACCATATTTCCTTGGATTTGTGACCCTGACTCTAGGCTTGGGTACTGAGTAGGGAAGCCTGACCCCAAGGCATACTTTTGAGAAGAAGTTTTGGAGGTTGACAAATTTCTGGTTTTTTTTTTTTTGTTGTTGTTGTTTGTTCTGTCTTTTTTTATTTTTTATTTTTATTTTAAAGAGAATAAAACAAAAGAGGACAGATCTAAGCAGTTCAGAACAGAACAATGTAAGCAACACAGCACTTCACAACAAGACAATTGGATATTAACAATAGCTATATAATGTCTCTTTCTTTGAAATAGTTGAGCTTAGCTTTACACACAATAATGTCAAACATAACAAAGTAGAATAAATGACTCAAGAGAATGGAAGTATTCCAAGACATTCTGAACCATATAACCAAAGATGAACAATGGCTGCTATATTATCTCATTTTCCATAAAAATTTTGTTTTTACTATCACACATATTAAAATCCAATAAGACACAACGTGATAGAACCAATGGTAATAGAAAAACAAAAGCATGGTTGGACTTCAGAGCAAGATGATATTAAATCAACACTGGCTACCATACTGTCTTGTCTTCATAAGTAACTATTCATATGATCACATATATTAAGATCAAATAAAACAGAATAAAACCATTCGAACTAATGAATGAAGACATAAGACTTCAAAGCAGTATAATGGTGAACTATGATTTCCATAAAATCTTCTGTACTCTTACCATTTCTTACATCAGGGAGACTATATGGTATTTATACATGTGATTTTGATTTATTTCACTTATGAGTATAGATTTAAGATGCATCCATTTATTTATAAATATCTCAATGTGATCATTCTTTATAGCTGAGTACTACTCCATTGTATAAAAGTACCACAATTTTTTAATCCATTCCTCAGTTGATGAGCACTTAGGTTGTTTCCAAGATCTGGCTATTACAAATTGTGCCACTATGAACATGGGTGCACATATATCACTGTGGTAAGATGTTTTCAGATCTTCTGGGAATATGCCTAAGAGTGGAATAGCTGGGTCAAATGGGACCTCCATCCCCAGTTTTTGAGGAATCTCCAGATTGACCTCCACAGTGGTTGCACCAGTCTACACTTCCACCAACAGTGAGAAGGGTTCCTTTTTCCCCACAGTTTCTCCAGCATTTGTTGTTGGTAGTTGTGTTGATCCTGGCCATTCTTTCTGGAGTGAGATGGTATCTCAGTGTGGTTTTAATTTGCATTTCTCTAATGACCAATGATGATGAACAGTTTTTCATGTATTTATTTGCCATTCGTATTTCTTCATCTGAGAACTGTGTTCATCTCGGATGCCCATTTTTGGATTGGGTGTTTGAATTTTGAGGTCTGATTCTTTAAAAATTCTTTATAAGCTCTAGACAGAAATCCTTTGTCTGAGGGACAGTTCACTAAGATTTTTTTCCCAGTTTGTAGGTTTTATTTTCACTCTGCTGGAGATTTCTTTAGACATGCAGAAACTGTTTAATAATATGTGATCCCAGTTATTGTTTCTGGGAAATATTTCCTGTGCAGTTTGGTTCTTATTCATGAATTCTCTACCTACCCCTATGTCTTCAAGATTTTTATCTACTTTGTCTTGCAACAGATTTAGTGTTTCTGTTTTAATATTTAGATCTTTGATCCATTTGTATTTTAGTTTAGTACATGGTGATAGGCAAGGGTCTAATTTTAGTTTTCAGCATATGGACAGCCAGTTTTTCCAGCACCATTTATTAAAGAGACCGTCATTATTCCAGTGAACATGCTTGGCCCCTTTATCAAAGATAAGGTTGTTGAGTGTGTTCATAGTTGTATTTTCTAGTCTATTCCATTGATCTTCAGGTCTGTTTTTATTCCAATACCATGTTGATTTTATTACAGTACCTTTGTAGTATAACTTCAAGTCAGGGATTGTGATGCCTCCCACCTTGGCTTTGCTGCTTAGAATTGCCTTTGCTATTCTAGGTCTCTTCTGGTTCCAGATGAACTTTAGGAGTGATTTCTCTAGATCTATGAGGTATGTTAGTGGTATTTTCATTGAGATTGCATTGAATCTATATAACAATTTTGGCAGAATGGCCATTTTTACAATATTTATTCTTCTTATCAATGAACAAGGGATGTCTTTCCATTTTCTGAGGTCCTCTTCAATTTCTTTTTTCAGGGTATTATAATTTTCCCTGTACAACTCTTTTACACTTTTGGTTAGATTAATTCCTAAGTATTTCATTTTTTTGGATGCTAGTGTGAAGGGTGTGGCTTCTCTTATTTCTCTCTTGGTGATTTTGTTGTTAGTATATAAGAATGCTATTGATTTTTGAGTATTGACTTTGTATCCAGCTACATTGCTGAATTTATTTATTATATCTAGGAGACTTTCAATGGAGGTTTGGGGGTCTTCTAAGTAGATTATCCTGTCATCTGCAAATAATGATAATTTAACTTCTTTTCCTATCTTAACTCCTTTTATTTCTCTCTCTTGTCTAATTGCTCTGGCTAGTATTTCCAGTACTATATTGAATAGGAGCAGTGATAAGGGACATCCTTGTCTTGTGCCTGCTTTCAAGGTAAGGTTCTTATCATGAATAGGTGTTGGATCTTATCAAAATCTTTTTCTGCATGTATAGAAATGATCATGTGATTCTTGCTTTTGGCTCTATGGATATGGTGGATTACCTTTATTGATTTATGTATGTTGAACCATCCCTACATGCCTGGGATGAATCCCACTTGGTCATAGTGTATAATCTTCTTGATGATTTGCTGCATCCTGTTTGCCAATATTTTATTGAGAATTTTTGCATCTATGTTCATTAGGGAGATTGGCCTGTAGTTCTCTTTTTCAGTTGGGTCTTTCCCAGGTTTTGGTACTAGAGTGATATTTGCTCCCAGGAATGACTTAGGGAGAATTTCTTCCCTTTCAATTTCATTGAAGAGTTTGAGGAGTGTTGGCATTAAATCTTCTTTGTAATTCTTGTAGAATTTCTCAGTGAATCCATCTGGGCCTGGGTTCTTCTTTGTTGGTAAGGACTTGATTACATTTTCAGTGTCATTAATAGAAGTTGGGTTATTCAGTATTTTTACATTTTCTTAATCCATCTTTGGTGGTTCATATGTTTCTAGGAATCTGTCCATTTCTTCTGTGTTATTGAGCCTATGAGAGTAGAGTTTTTCAAAATAGTTGTTGATGGTCTTTTGTATTTCCACAGGGTCAGTAGTGATTTCTCTTTTTTCATTCTGTATTGCCCTGATTTGAGTCTTTTCTTGCCTTTTTAAAATTAGGTCAGCTAGGGGCTTGTCAATTTTATTTATTCTTTCAAAAAACCAACTCTTTGATTCATTGATTCTTTGAATTGTTTCTTAGTCTCTATTGCATTAATTTCTGCTCTGATCTTTATAATTTCCTCCCTTGTTTTGGCTTTGGGCTTGGCTTGCTCTTGTTTTTCTAGATGTTTCAGGTGTAATATCAGGTTGCTTATTTGTGTTTGTTCTGTTTTCCTAATATGGGAACTCAGTGCAATAAAATTTTTCTCTGAGGGCCGCTTTCATTGCATCCCACAGGTTCTGGTAAGTTGTATTTGTATTTTTGTTTGCTTGTAGATATTGTTTAATTCCTTCTTTAACTTCCTCTGTGATCCACTGATTGCTCAAGAGTGTATTATTTAATTTCCATGTGTTTGTGTGGTTTTTGCAGTTTTATCATTAATTTCCAGTTTCATGGCACTATGATCCGATAACATGCATAGGATAATTTCAATTCTTTTGCATTTACTTAAATATGTTCTGTGGGTTAGTATATGGTCTATTTTAGAGAATGTCCCATGTATTGTTGAGTAGAATGTATATTGTGATGTTGTTGGATGGAACACTCTATATAGGTCTATCAAATCCATTTGTTCACAGGTGTGATTCAGTTCTGTTATTTCTTTGCTGATTTTCTGTCTAGTTGATCTATCCTTTTGTGTCAGTGGTGTGTTAAGATCCCCTGTTATAATTGTGTTATTGCCTATTTGATTTTTCGTTTCTGTTAATACTTGCTTTGTGTAGCTGGGTGCTCTGGAATTTTGTGCATATATATTTAAGATTGTTATCTCTTCCTCTTGCAGTTTTCCCCTAACTAGTAAGTAGTGACCTTCTTTATCTCTTCGGACCATTCTTGGTTTGAAGTTCACATGGTCTGCCAACATAATAGCTACCCCTGCTCTTTTTTGAGTTCCTGTTGCATGGAGTATTGTTTTCCATCCTTTGACTTTCAGTCTATGAGTTTCCTTTTGGGTTAGATGGGTTTCTTGTGGACAGCATATGGTTGGAAGTTGCTTCTTGATCCATTCTGACAGTTTGTTTTTTTTAATTGGTGAATTGAGGCCATTTACATTAATGGTTATAACTGTCATATATTCATTTATTTTTGACATGTTATCTTTCTGATGTTGTATCTTAACTTTCCCTTCTGTCTAATTGTCTGTCTTGCTTAGTGGTTTTTTCCTATGTGTATCTAGAATGCCTTTCAGTATTCTTTGTAGGGTTATTTGGTGATCATGAAGTTGTTCAGCTGTTCTTTGTCATGGAAGTATCTTATTTCTCTACCCATTTTGAAGGACAGTTTTGCAGGGTACATCAGTCTGGGTTGGACACCATTTTCTTTAGGGATCTGAAAATCTTCAGTCCATGCTCTTCTTGACTTCATTGTTTGTGTTGAGAAGTCTGTTGTGATTCTGATAGGTTTTCCTTTATAGGTGGCCTGTCTTTTCTCTCTAACAGAATATTCTCTCTAATATTCTGTTCTTATGTTGGATTTCTGGGATGGTGATTATTATATGTCTGGGTGTAGTTTTGTTTTGGTTATGGCTATTTGGAGTGCTATATGCCTCACTAATCCATATGTCAGTTTCCATATTCATGTTTGAGTTTTCAGCTATTACTTCTGTAAATAGCATCTTGATACCATTTGTGTTTTCCTCTTCTTTTTCTTTTATCCCTTTTAATCTTATATTGTTTCTCTTTGCATCATCTTGTGGCTGTTGAATTGTTATTTCCTGATTTCTTATTATTGTTAGAAGATCTTTCCTTTCCTGTTCACTAGCTGCAATCTTGTCTTCCAGGTCTGAGATTCTATCTTCACTTTTGTTGAGGCAGTTTTTGCAACTTTCATTAGAGTTTTTGATTTCCTGTATATCTGTTTGAATCTGCTTAATGCATTCTGTTTGTCTCTTAAACTGTTTTTTCAGGGATTCTATCATTTGGCTTTGTTTCTCTAATTCTTTAGTTGTGTCTTTATTGGATGCATTCAGTTTTTCTTTCACTACTTTATCATTTCTTCTTTTACCTGGGAGAATATTTCTGATTTGAGTTTCCTCATAGCTTCCCATACTTGCTTCTTTATTTCAGTTGATATCATTTCATGCATTTCAGGTGTATGTGTAGTATTTTCTTCTATGTACATGGCTCCTAGGTTTTGTTGGGATGGGCTGGAGGTTTGAGATTGCATTTTGGTCTTTCATTTTGTCATTTTCCTACATTTCTGTGTTTCCAGCCATTTTCCAGAGCTTTCCCTGGATGTGTTGGAAATCACCTCCTGAGCCCTCTGCTACTGAGACTCACTTGGCTTTGGCTTCCCTTGTGTGGTGGGCCTGGCTCCCCTGATTGAATGAACATTGCTGGGTGTGATCCACTCGAGCCAGCAGAACCTCTGGAGCCTAGTCCAGTGAGCTAAGGGTGCTGGGCAGGCACCCCGCCACCGGGATTGATGGTCCCAAACTTTTCTAGGCCTGCCCATTTGAGCTGCAATTTACCTCATGGCAGGGCACCAGCTTGGCTCCCCTTTTGGTGGGCCTGGCTCTCTTAGTTGAATGAAGGTCACTAGGTACAGTCCACTCAAGCCTGCAGAACCTCTGGAGCCCAGTCCAGTGAGCTACGGGGGCTGGGCAGGCACCCAGCCTCTGGGATTGATAGTCCCAAACTTTTCCGGGCCTGCCTTGGTGAGCTGCAACTCACCTAGTGGCATGGCACCGGCTGGCTCCCCCTTTTGCAGTCCTGGCTCCCCTGGTTGAATGAAGGTCACTGGGCATCGTCCACTCAAACCCGCAGAACCTCTGGCTGTTCTGTCTTTTTGAGACAGGGTCTCACTATGCAGTTCAGGCTGGCCTAGAGTTCAGCCTCCCAAGTGCTGAGATTACAGATTCTGTTTTAGTTTTGGTTTTGCTTTTGCTTTTTTGGTATATGTGCTGCCAAAGTGAGCCCCCTCCCCGCCAATTTATTTATTTTTGAGAATGGTTCTTTCTATATACTTTAGGCTGGCTTTGAACTCACTATATAGCCCAGCCTTGCCTTGAACTCACCATAGATCTTCCTGCCTTAGCCTCCTGAGTGCTGGGATTACAGATATGTGTCACCATGCATAGCTAAAATAACTATTTTAATATCCTCTTAGTCCTCTCATTATGGGAGATCCATTTCAGAACACCTAGTAGATGCCTGAAATCTGAGCCATTACCTAAATTTTACATATACTGTTTTTTCCTATATATACAGTAGTTACTTATGAAAGTTTCATTTCTAGTTAGGCACAGTGAGAGATTGACTGCAACTAGTAATGAAATAAAGCAATTGTAGCTAGCTGTGACAGTACATAGCTGTATTCCCAGCACTTGGGAAGTTGAGGCAGGAGGATTGTTGCAAATCCGAGGCCTGCCTGGGCTACATAGTGAATTCTAATTTAGCTTGGCCTAATAGCGAGACCTAGTTCTGAAAAATAAAACTACAACAATATAGTCAACATTATTTAAAACT
The DNA here is from genome assembly GCA_004027455.1 of Hydrochoerus hydrochaeris. Lineage (NCBI taxonomy): Eukaryota > Metazoa > Chordata > Mammalia > Rodentia > Hydrochaeridae > Hydrochoerus > Hydrochoerus hydrochaeris. The sequence goes on from PVLA01011156.1 coordinate 39,060, forward strand.
CAGTAATCTCTTCTTTCTGGAACATTTTAGCTAATATTTTCTGACCCTTGTTGAGCATATATGACCAAAACCTAAGGGGTATTGCTCTATTAGTTATTGCTTCAACAAATTTGAAGGAGTCCATTAGTTCAGCAGTGGCAAAGCTGTGTCACACCTGCTGCACTCAGGTGTTTATTATCACTCAAAGCTCTAAAAGGTTTGCCAACAGTGCACTGGATGCTTTTTGTGTTTTATGTGTCACTGATAGATGTTCCATGGTGATCTTCAGTTGGTAGGTGGGCTTATGTGGAGGGCTCAAGACTGCTACTTTGTACACACTGGTCAAGTAAATCACCAGTCCAGCTTCAATTCAAGAAATCCAGCATCAGATTCCATTTCTCAAAAAGAAGAGAAGTGGACTTTATGGCCTGATTTATATATATAGTACTAAAAAGAAAGACCAGGCACTGGGGAATGTCCTTGAAGGAACATGAAGTAATATGATGGGGAAAAGTCAACAGAACAAAAGCCAAACACTGTGTTGTTTTGAGTCAGAGAAGTCAGAAGAGAAAACCTTTTGATGTTTTTGTAATCCACCGATTCATTTCTGCTGCTTTCAAAGGGTCTGGGGGGGCTTGTCTGGGTTGCCATGGTTATCAAGTAAGTACTTGTCCATGTTTCACCACTTCCATGATGCTCCATTCTTGGTAATGGTTATGTTAAATATACACATGCATGGTCATTCCAAAGGAAGTTGTTAAAAAAAAAAGGAGAAAAAAGACACATGATACTAATGGCCTTTCCACTCCCACTGATCACTCCTCTCCTAGCTTCTTGTCACAGGGTGGCCTTTCCTGGGGTGCAAGTCCTTCTCCCCACCACATGACCTGTCCTTGGTTCCTGAGTCTAATACAGCACTTTTCCTGATCTACCTTGCACTTTGTGGCTTCTGCATGTGTCTGTCTCTGCAGACCATGAGTATTTGATAAAAAGGCCTGTTTTACATACTTTTCATGGCTCTTTGCACTATCCTCTCCACTTATTAGTTGCTGAACAGACATTTACTAAATCACAGTGGAGGAAGACAAATTCTTAACATATACATGCAATTCAGTTGTGAAATGTAAATTCCTTTTGTTGTCAGGTTTTTGGGTGACTGAGGACTCTTTCTAAGAAAGAGGAAATTTCTAGATTCCTGTTCTCCTTAAGGAAGAACTGGGCAAAACAAGTGTAAAAGTTAGTGAGGTTTTACATGTATTGAACATAAGAAAAGAAACATGCTCTGCCAAGGGCATTGGTCAATTAAAGATAGGACCCAAAGAAAGCTGGGCACGGTGGTGCTTGTCTGTCATCCCAGAAGTTGAAGGGTGAGGCAAGAGAATTGCCACAACTTCCAGGGCAGCCTAGGCTACACAGACTGTTCAAGGCCAGTTTGCACTACATAGAGATTCCCTGTCTAAAAACGACAGACAGACAGACAGTACATAGAGATACCCTGTCTAAAAAGACAGACAGACAGACAGACAGACAGACAGACGAAAACAAATTGTGTGTGGAGCTGTTATTTTGGAATCCTCTTTCAAGCTAAGAAAGGGAGCATAAAAGATCTCTTGGCACAGGGTTATGTCCCAGTTTAGGTTACTGAACAAATGACCATAGATTGAGAGGCTTACACAACAAACTCCCATTTCTTACAATCCTGGAGGCTGGAAGCCTGAGATCAGGATGACAGTGTGGTCTGGTTTTGCTGAGGGCCCTCTTCTAGGTTCCGATGGTTGACTTACTGTATGCTCTCAAGCAGAGGCAGAGAGAGAATTAGATAATCAGTTCTGTCCTTGTGAGGCCCCTAATGTCTTCATGAGGGCTTCCCCATCACCATCTCGCTGCCTCCTAGGGAGCCATCCCCAAAGACTGTCACAGGAGACTATCATTTTGACGTGCAAATTCTTGGAAGGACACAAATTTGTAATCTGCTGTAGTGACTAATGGGACTGGTGGTGGTGACAGAGATATCTAAGGAAGGACACAGTTTCCCACCCAAGTCTTAAGGGCAGCTGCATAGGTCCTTGAGGATCCAAGCTCTGCTCAGACAGGGTCCCAGAGCAATCCATCTGCAGAATGCCTGGCCCACCTCACAGGTACCAGAGGTACCAAGCCCTGCCCAGCCCAGAGCCCCAGAGCCATCCAACAGGGAGCCACCAGCCTATCCGACAGGTCCTGATGATTTTGAGCTCTTATCCATCACAGCACAAGGCTCCAGCACTACAGTTTGAGGTTTCAAGGAAAAAAGCAGGGGTCAACACAAAGGACACAAGAAGAAACAATAGCAGAAAAATTTCCAAGCATGGGAAAAGAATCTGATAAACAGGTAAATGGGTGTGACTTGAGATCATACTCATAAGTGAAATAAATCAAACTCACATGTGTAAATACTGTACTGTCGCCCTAATGTAAGAAACTGAAAGAACGAATAAGATCCAAAATCTACAATAAATATTGTGTAAGGGGAAGAAAGTGCTCGAAGAGGAAAAGTAACGGGGGTAAGAGAAAGTAGAAAAGAAAAGGAAAAAGACATAAATTTATATATATACAAATATATATATATATATATATATTAGCTAAGATGACTATACTACTGATACTATGAGTTCTGGAAAAGAACAGTTAATACTCATCATTAGATCAATTTTGTGTGTGGTAATCTAAGCAATGCTTTTGAAGATAACAATATGCAATATAATTATTGTTAAATTCCTATCTTGTTTTGAAAGCCTGTATTGTTATTGTTTTGGGTTTGCCATTGTTATTGTTTGTCTCTTTTGCTTTTTGTTTTTCTTTTCTGTGTCTTTTTTTCTCTTAAAAAGGGGTGGGGTGGGCGGGGGATATAGCTCAGTGGCACAGCGCCTGCCTGGAAAGTACAAGGTAGTGAGCTTGGTCCCCATACCAAAAAAAAAAAAAGAAAGATTCTCCTTGAACCAGTGTGCAGAGATGTAAAAGGAGGAAGGGTGAGAAATTCCCTAAGGAGAAAGTGCATGTCGCAGGAAGAAAAGCCTTTAGGGTAAAGAGGTCCAGGGGACAACAAGAAGAGGGAAAAGAAGACTGAATGAAGCGCAGCCTGGGAAGAAGCTGTTGGGATCCCCCCCTCCCTTTCCCCGCCCCGCCTGGTCCCTCCTCTGCCTTCCACTCTTCCCAGCCGCAGGGAACCAGGCCAGACCTCCACTTCAGCTGCCAGAACCCAGGGACCACCAGCAGGCTCTCAACTCCGGTCCGTCGGTGTTGACAGAGCTCAGGTAGCGCTTCCCCAGCCCAGGCTGGGGTTACGGCGGGCGGGGGAGCGCTGAGCGGGGTGCGCCGGCCCTGCCCCTCCGCGGGGTGATCCGGGGGGAGGTCCCGGGACCCTGGAGAGTAGGGAGAGCGGGACCTCTCAGCCAGAGGCTGCCTGCTCACTCCCCACCCCCCCGGGGGGGGGGCGGGGAGAAAGCGCCCCGCGCACGCGCGCGCTGCGTGCCTGCCGGGGCCGGGTTGGGCCTGAGCCCAGCTGCCCGCTCCTGCCACCGCGAGGTGGGGTGACCGCCGCCGGGTCTCCAGGGTCTCCTGGGGCCAGAAGGGTGCCAGTATGGGCCTGTTTGTGTAACGCACAAGAGAAAGAGGCAGTGGTGGTGGAGGTAGGAAGGGAAATGTGCACGGCAGTCTGTGAAACTTCGCGTGGACATCAGCAATGCTTGGCTGTCGGGGAGGGAGTAGAGGTGGGGGCGTTTACGGGTGTGAGCCCACGAATCTGTCTTGGCAAACTCCACGCTAAAACCCAGAGAACATAGAGTTCTGTTAACTTTGTTTTTGAGGCCCTCCCCTCTGTAACCTTGGATTACAGTAATGCTTATGCTTTGGAAGTGGAGGGGGCACACAGTGCAAAGGAAGTGGGGACCCACAGGGGACACAGAAGCCCTCATTCCTCTTTAGGTACTGGAGATTGAACATAGGGGCCTCTATCATTGAGCTATTGTTTTATTTCAAGGGTGAGTCTTGCTCAGTTGTCCCTCCCCTCTGACCTGTGAGCATTTTGGCTCAGCTTGTAAAGTCGGTGGCAGAAGCGGCAGGTTTTTTAAGCCAGGGCTTTGCTATGCTAGTGCATTGCCAAGGTTGGGCTGGAACATGTAGACCCCCTGCCTCAGCCTTCCAGAGTGCTGGGATTACCTGTCCTCCACCATGTCTGCCAGCCACCATGCTTTATGTGTTTGTGTACGTTGACGTCCTGCGATTTGCTGTTTTTGTTTCTTGTTCTAGATTGTCAGTTCATTCAAGCTGTCTTCAAATCCATCTACATTTTTGTCCATGAGCTTACTCATATACTAAGATTTAAGTGGTTTACTTACTAACGTTATTCCTAAAACATTTAAATGGGATTGGGAAATAAATTTATATCCAAATAAATAAGTAAGTTGATACATTTCTAATGGCATATTTCAAGCATTCCCTCAGGGAAATGTTCTTAATGCGTAGTTTACAGAAATCTTGGGAAATCAAAGAATGGCACACCATGAAAATCCTGAACATTGAGTACTAAGCAGTATACAGACCAGCTCCTTTGCTTCCTGTGAAAAAGTTTCATAGCTTTTACCAGATTTTCAAAAGTCTTTAAATTGTACTGATTAGGAATTGTAGAAAGAATGGGGAACAAAGCCAAAAGGATCTTCCCCAGGAACCTTCAGTCTAGTGGGCCAGAAGAAGCAGGTGACCTGTGCTAGGATAAGGAAAGTACAGGCATAGAGAGAAGATGGATAGGTTGCCTGTGCTAAAGTGGCTCTGGGTGTCCCTGAGGCTCCTAGTGAGGAATGTGAGTGAGAGGAAATTACACGGACACTGGCCTGTTGAAGGAAGGATGGGAGATGGGGAGGACATGGGGAGGAGAGAAGGGGTGATGTGGGGGGATGTAAGGAGAAGAGAATTTCAGGCATCTGCCTGTGCCGAAGTCCAGAGTCTAGAGATAGCTCAGCAGTTCTATGGTTGAGGCTTAACGTGCTGCAGTTGGATTGGGGCAGGTGTCAGTAAGAGATGAGGCCGGGGGGTGTCGGAAGCTAGGTCATGTGTGTAATGCTGGGGATACAGGAGGAGGATGAGAAACAAAGATGCCTTGCAAGGAGATTAACTTCAGTACGGAGAGACTGTGAATCAGTTCACAAAGATGTTTTTTAAATTTTGACAAAAAATAATAAGCACTTTACTATCTGATTTATAAATGGTGGCTGAGGTGTTTCTTGGCAAGCTTTTAAGACTGATTTGCAAATAGTGAATCACCAGTCACTCAGATTAGAGGTTTCTACAAAGGTGGGGGCAGGAAGAATGGAAAAAAAGTTAGATAATGTCTGAGAAGTAAAAGGAGTAGGATTAATAATATTTATTCATTTCCTGGATAATAACAACTTCTATTTATTGACTATTTACTACCCACAAGATATTTCCATGAGAGCTTTGTATATTTTTCTCATTTATTCTTTTTACATTTCTGAGAGATAAGCATTTTTCTTAATTTTGTGTAGAGAAAACCTAACTCCAGAGAATTTAAGTAAGTTTCCCAAGAACACAGGATGTGGGAGCCAGGAGTCAAATGTAGATTTGTCTCACTCCAAACCCTTCGGAACAGAAGTGACATAAAAGGGGACTAGATTTGAGGCAGAAGGGGGAGTGAGGAAAAAAGTGATGATACCTTTGGGATCTGAGGAATGTGGGGTACCTTTGAGTCATCCAAGTAGAGATGTCTCATGGGCACATTGATTAAATGAAACTTGGGAGAAAAATCTGGCACAGGAAATGAATTTGACTTGCCAGTATAGGAAGGTTATTTGGAGTCATACCTTCGTTGAGACCACACCAGGAAAGTCTTTAGAAGGATTAGAATGGAAGGGTAAGGAAAATCAATGTTAGGGAATAGGGAGAAAGAACCCCCAAGAAGATGTACCTAGAATTGTAAGAAGAATATTGGGCAGTAGTATTGTGGATGCCAAAGTAACAAGTGTTTCAAAGAGAAAGTGAGCAAATTTTCCACACAAGACATTTGCTCAGATGCATCTGTCCATTAGTTGTATTATAGCCAGCTTATTAGTTATCTAAGAGGATAGTTTTGGTGGACAAAATCCCATTTAGTTGTTTGAAGAGTGTCATGGTATGTGTCTAAATGCCCTCCCCACAGACAGCCTCGCACAGTCATGGGGGGTAGGCTTTTCAGAGGTGGCTAAACCTAGAGTTTGTGATTGATTTCTGGTCCAATGCTTGGATGAAAGGGTTTGAGTGCTATACACACCCTACGGCTGTCTCGTGGTTACTTTTCTCATTATGCTGATACAAAATGCCCAATGCCTAAAATTAAGGAAGGAAAGGTTTAATTAGTTCATAGTTTGTAGAGGTTTCAGTCCATAGTCAACTGGCATCAAGGCAGGGTGTGACAGAGGAGCAGCAGCAGTTCATGGCGGTGGAAGATAGCAAAAGCAATAAAAGCAAAAATAAGGAGCACTAGAGAAGACTCTTCTTGTCTCTTATATTGTATGGAGGCTATGAACCTTACCATGGGTGTAGTGCTCACATCCACAGTCCCAGCACTAGACAATGAATGTGTCACAACTCTGGATTCAACTGACCCCATGACTGCATGAGGCTTTGGGGGGATATCTAGACCCAAACCTTAGCAGGTAGGTGAACTGCATATAATATAAGGGATCAATGGAATCTTGTCTCCCTTCCCCTGTTGCTTTTGCTCTCTCCTGCCACGATGAACCGTCACCTCTCTGCCATGTGCCACCCAGCCTTGGAGTCAGTTGAGACCCGAAGGACTGAAAGCTCTACAGCCTGTGAGCTAAATAAAGTTTTCTCCTGGTAGCTTGGGTGGTGGGTATTTTGTCTCAGCAACAAAAGAAGTAACTAAGACAAAGAGTGAATAGAAATCAGGCAGGGTGGTACAGACCTGTAATTTGAGCATTCTGAGAGTTGAAGGTAATGAGATTGCAAGTTCAAGTCCAGCCTGGGCAGTTTAGTGACTTAGCAAGAGTTTAAAATAAAATTTTCAAAAAAATAGAAACAAAAAGAAGGGTTATGAAGATAGCTCATTGTCTCATAGTTGAAACAACAAAACAAAATGCATATAGAAAACAGGGAAATCTCAGTGGTGAGCATATACAACTTGATCAAAATGTTATTTCTCCAGAGCTAAGAATCCAGATCCAAATTACAAGTGAGACCTTTCTACAAAGTTAGGATCATACTGATAGCCTTGGGGATCTCCTTTACCTCCTTGTGAGAAGACATATTCTTTCCTTCTCCAGCTGCCCCTTTATCAAAAAACTTTCTTGCCTGTCACCTTTTTCCTTGTCCTTTTGTAATCCTCTATTTTATTTCCTTAGAATACCCCTGAATGAAAACAATCCCAAAATTCTTTATTGATTGTTTTCTGTGCGCATTTCACTGGCGTAACCAGCAGGGCCAAGGGGAAAGACTCATTCCCAGTGCACAGAGGCTCCCTCTGCAGGCCAGTGCTCACCACCTTCCTTTCTTTCCTTCTGGGTGCATTCTAGTTGGGCTACAGCCATGGAGAAGCCTCATGGGCATGTGTCTACTCAATCAGAGAACCTCTCCTTGAAGAACCAGTGTGTGGCCACAATTTCTGAAGATCATGGGAAAACCACAGGGAGATGTGGCTGCCCACCCAGACATCCTGTCCTTGGAGAACCAGTGAGTGAGTACCTTTCCCAATGGAAAGAGCGACATGTCTGCCAGCCCCTCACTCCAGCATCTCCAGCTGTCTCACATGATGTATGCTAACTTGTGGAGCCTATACACCAGCACATGCCTGCTCTCTGAGGCTGCAAGCAGCAGGAATGCTCAGTTTCTGTCTACTGCAGAGAAAGTTCAGGTAGCACCTTTGGGATTAACCCAGACACTCATCTTGATTCCACACATATCTATTGACAGTAGCATTCGTTGCCCCAGTTTCCCTGTGTGCTGCTTTGTGTCTTGTATAGCCTCTCTCCTCAGGACCTCTTTACCCTACAGCCATCTTCCTTAACATTACTCTTCCTCTAGTTCAAAGATTCTGAACAGCAGATCAAAAGCAGCCCTTCGTCATAGAAAGCCTCTGCTCAGGGGAGAGCTGACATGATATTGCTGCAGCAGGGTCAAACCAGTGCCACTGAGATCAGGGAGGAGGCAGAGCTGCTATCCTGGAGCTTCCTTCCCTCTGTATTCTGGTGTAAAGGCACATCCACTGGACACTGAGTACATAGGTCAGGATTGGTAGATGAGCACACACTGCCACTGTGTAGACTGGGAACTGGGCTGAGGGACAGTTAACCTGGGCTCCATACTGTTTGCTAATTACAAAGTATGCAACCCTGAGCAATGCTCAGAAGCCTTCGTGGCCTCAATATCCTTACATTTCACTTGGAGTCTCTGAAAATACCGTTCACACAGTTGTTGTCAGGCTGACAACTCCTGCCATCCTACAGCAATTTAGGGCTGTACAGTTTGCAAACTCATGAGGATGCATTATTCCATTTCATTTTCCAGCAGCCCTAGCAGAGAGGTGTTGGTGAATAAGGAAGCTAAGTTTCAGTGAGGTCAAGTAGCTTAGAGTTGCTGAGGGGTCACACAGGAGTGGCTCTGTTCCTTCTGGTCCTAAAAATGTCTTAATAGTATTTTTGGAGATGTGTGAGGGTTGTGACATTAATAAGGATGTGAACATAGGGAGATCTGAAAGCCTCAGGGAAAAGGCTGAGAGGCTGAGCAAGGAAAGGGGCTGAGGGTGAGCGAGCACTCAGTGGGGATTGGACAAGTCAGTGCTGATGTACGCTGGGGTGAAGGGAGAGGAGACTATAGATGTCAGATGGAGAGGTGAACCCTTCCCATCTCTGGGAGCTGCCTTCTGATTTATGTGAGTGGCCATGGGTCCATGCTGTGACTCATAACTGCCTCTATCCCCAGGGTCATCTGTGCTGTTCAAAGGAAGAGAAAAAGTCAGAGGCGAAGGAAAGGGAAGGGGCCCAGATGGCTTTTTAGAGCCTCAGCTTGGGAGAAGAGGAGGAGTTGGCAGAACTGGCCCCACAGCTCACCTCTGAGCCCACAGATCTGTACCTTCAGGAAGACAAGGTGAAACTTCCAGAGTTGGAGAGAGGTTGATTTTGGTGGTGGTGGAAATCTGAACCAGCTCTCTTCTGCAGGTGGAAGGGGAAGGAGCTGCATTTATTTCTCTTTCCTGAATCCTTTGTGCTTTTTTTTTCTTTCGGTGCTTTTGTCTTTTGAGAAAGGATCTTGCTATGTAGTTGAGGCTAGTTTTGAACTCACAATGTAGCCCAGTTTGGCCTTGAACTCATAGTGATCTTCCCCAGCTCCTGAGTGCTGTGGTTAAAGGCATGTAGCACCATGCCTGGCTTCCAGTCCCATTTTCTAATCTCTTCATGAGACAAACCTCTTTCCTAACCTGGGTCCATTGTTTTTGTCCCAATTTAGTAAGTTGTTCCGTATAGATGTTCAAGTTGGTCTGTTACCTTACTTTTTCTTTCCTTCTTGTCCCATCTCCTAGATGATGCTGATGAGCTTACTGTGCTCTACTGTGGCCTCACATGTATACATGAAAAATGCAGCTGGCATCAGCAGTTTCATCCTTGGAATCTGTAGTATTCTTGCCCCCTTGGAACCTGAGTTCATCTTAAAGGTACTGTGGATAAAGGAGGCATTGGGGTGGGCAGGGGAGAGAGCGGAATGTGCTTACAGTGTGTATGAGGGTGCTGACTACAGTAGAAGGAACTTCACTTAGGAGGGAACAAAGATCTCCGGTTGAGTGGGAGTCCTTTTCCCAGGGTTTGCATGGAGAGTGGAAAAAAGAAGATCAGGAAAGTATGTTAGGTGTGGTTTGCTTCATAACCCAGGCTAACTATGCTAACAGTCATAGTAACAGATGAGCTTGCTCTTAGGGAGCTTGCAGGGTTGGAAGGAAAGCAAATCACTTTCCACAATATCATGTAAAAGCAGCTGGATACAGATAATATTTGAAAAGCAGAGAAGGGGAGGGTGTTTTCTGGGAGATGGCAGGTTTAGTCACTGATCCATACCCATCATAAGTCTGATAGGTGTTGGTAGGAGCAGCATTCTGAATAGAGACAGGGCATGGTTGACTTGGAGGCAGTCAGAGAGGAAGATAAGCTGCAGAGGTGGATAAAGGCCAGGGAAGTGATGGGAAACCTATGGCACACATGCCACAGAGGCTATATTGTCTCACAGACAGCTCTAGAAGATTCACCCTCACTGTGCTAAATTATGAAAGACATAGAATGGCAGGCTAGGAGACGTGGACATGAAATTTTGCAGTACAGAGGGCTAGAGAAAGGTTTTTTGCAGCCAGACTCAAAAAGAGAGTTAGTTTAGAGCAGGAAGGTACATCAGGGGTGTCTGAGATGCCCACCCTTTGTCCTAAGCATCTTTGTACACCAGGCATCAGCTAAACCTCTGGAATGTGGCCAACAAGGTCCTGGCTGTTGCCGCCTTCTTGCCCGCCTGCCGCCCCCACCTGCGATGATATTTCTGTGCCATCATCCACTTGCCTTTGACTAGATCCAGGTCACTGAGTTCTACCAGGTACAGCTCTCAATTCCCAAGTGTGGGCCTCCCTGGCTTGGCTCTCTTCTGCTGCCTGAATCTCTGGGGTAAACTCTCAGCCAAGTCCACCTCCTCTCAACTTTCCCAGCCCAGTGCCCACAGGGGCAGCTTTTCCTGCTGCTAGGCTGGGTTGCCTAGAGGCAATAGGATGGGACCACAGCTAACTCTGGACCTCATGTTCACAATGAAGAAAATGGAAATCAGAGAAGATTGCTGACCTGCCAAGTAACCCAGAGATTCATTTTTCTCCTCTCCTGTCCGGTCCTTTCTTCTTGTCTCTTTTCCTCTGCCCTCTCCTCTCTTCTCCTCTGTCCTTACTTCTCTTGTCCTCCATTTCTATGCTTGGGTATGCATGTGTAGTGTGTATGTTACTTGGGATTGAACCCAAGACCTTTTTTTTTTAATGGACTGGGATTTAGGGTGTTGAATGGGAGATGTCACCTTTGGGCACACCCTGCTCCCACTCCCAGGGAATATTCCTTCTGACCTTCCTGGGATGCTTTTTAAGACCTTTCCTACTTCTTGGCACTTTCTTTGCTGGAAGCTTCTTGCTCATGCCCACTGTGACTGCCTTTTCCTTGGAAAAATCTTTTCTCTTTTTCCTGGGGACACTCCTGCTGGCTGCCTCTTGTGGTTCACTAGCTATCTCCTGGTGAACCCAAGGCCTTTGCCCTGAGCTACATCCCTAACACCTTTCAGTTTTTATTTTGAGATAGGGTCTTTCAAAGTCATTTAGTTGCCCAGACTGATTTTGAGCTTGTGATTTTCCTGCCTCAGCCTCCTAGAGTGCTGAAATTACAGGTGTGTGCCTGCATGCCTGGGTTATCACCAGGACTTCTTTACATTTAAATTTAATTTTGTGATAGGGTCTAACAACATTGTCCAAGGTGGGCTTGAGCTTGTAATCCTCTTGCTTCAGCCTCCCAAAGTGGTGAGATTGCAAGTGTACCACCAGACCTGACCAGAAATAGTGATTTTAGATGTGGAGATAGGAACTTTCTCCCTTTCTGTAGTTTCAAGTAGCCCCAGGCTGTTGTTTTGTTTTTAGGATCTCACTGGATCTCACTTCTGAATCCCCTCTCCCCCCGCCCCCTGTCTCTCTCTCTCTGTCAGGAATTGGCTAAAGGAGAGGACAGTAAGCTGGTGCCACTGCCTGCCTGTCTCCGGGCTGCTATGACTGACAAATTTGCTCAGTTCAATGAGTACCAATTGGCTAAGTACAGTTGGTAGAAGCGTCATGTCAAGAGTCACCCTCAGGGACCACGGCACCCTCAGGTTAGTCCCTGCTGACTCATGGTCCAGGCCACCTCCTCTGGGAAGGGAACAAAAGAAGAGCATGATGGTCCTGGGGTTTCTACATTAAGCATTTGATGTGTCCCTCAGGCAGGAGCCAACAGAGAGGTCCAAGAATGCTGGGAAGGGCATGGGGCTGAAGGAGCCATGCAGGCCTTTCTGCTTTTCTGGCTGCCTTCCTGTCAGAGATGGGCCTGGAGGGATATTGCAAGGGTTTCCCCCAGGAGCAGACTCCCTTTTCCCTGTGTGAAACTGCTTCTCCTGTCACCACAGGACCTTCTATTTTCTGAGAGAATACTTTGTCCAGTCTACCTGTGTCCTATTCTAAAAGTACAGGTCAAGGTGAGTCCCTTTTCCTGGCGCCGAATATGCACAGGTTCAGTGTGTTCTAGATTAGTTACTGACCAGTGTCATGTTTAGTGGGATAAGTGAGTTACAAGCAGTATAAAATATCTTCCTTCTCTAGGACATTTTAAAAGCAAATAAAATCTTTTTACTATTAAGACAAATAAGACTTTACCTAGCAGTTAATGGGATAGAATCTAGTTTCACATAACCTGGGTTTGAATCTCCATGTCTGGCCTTGTGCCTTTGGTCAAATGATTGAATATCTGTTACCTGAGTTTCCTTCTATGTAACATGAGGAAAATATCAGAACCTCAACTGTTGGGTTGTGAAGATTAAATCAAGCAATTAAGGTATTTGTATTAATATTTGGCATTAAAAAGTATAAGCTATTATTATTACTAAAATATATTTGTTTTAAAATGAATATTAGTATTACAGGAAAAACTCATTTTCAGTTGATCAGCTGGTCTATTCTTCTTTTCCTAGTAATAAAGCCCAAACCTGGCTCTCCTATTGTAGGAAATTCTCTCAGCCTTTTGTCCTTCACAGCCTGCACTGTGCTGCTGCTTTAGTTTATCTTGAGCTTAATCTCAGTGATAAGAGCTGCTCTTGCCTTTATGCATGCTAGGCAAGTCATTAACTGCTGTGCTGGCAGTGCAGGTTTCCCAACAGTATTTTTCCTTTTGAGGCAGGGTTTTACCATTTTGCCCATGTTGGGTTCCAAGTCTTGGGGTCAAGCAGTGCTTATGCTTCAGCTTCCTGAGTAGCGAGCATGCAGTTGTGCCACTGCTTCCGCCTATGAGCTGCTGTCTTACTTGTCAGGGGAGCTCCTGTTGCTGGAGACTTTTATCCTCTCTCACAGTCTGATTTGAGGAAGGGGATGACCTCATAGGTATAGAGTGATCTTGAGTTCTGCTTTCTGCAGAAGGTCCATGATTGTGTTTGGAATGACCCTTGGGACTTGGGATAGTTCCACAGTGTGAGGCGGAGAAAAAGAATCTGTCACGGTTCACCCTGAAGAAGTTGGTACAGCGGCTGCATATCCATGAGCCTGCACAGCATGTCCAAGCCCTGCTGGGCTGCAGGTGAGCAGGTCCACTGTGAGCCTGCATTCCCCTGAGCTGGTGCCATCGCAGCTCCACAGCCGCGGCCCCTGTCCTGGCTGTGCTCAACCAGGAGTCTGGGCAGACTGGGGCTGCATACGTGACCGACACGGCTTTGGCCAGTTCAACCTTCCTTTTCTGTTTTCTACTTTGAAATGATGGGCTCTCTCTCCTCTGCCCCAGGTACCCCTCCAGCCTCCAGCTCTTTTCTCAGAGTCGCCTCCCTGGGCCTTGGGACTCAAGTAGAGCCAGGAAATGCATGAAGCTACCTGAGCAGAGCAGAAACCTGGGACCAGGCACTGAACCTTCAGGGGAACAAAGCTTCTGTCTGGGAGGAGCTCATCGGTGAGGTCACCTTGACCATCATAGTCCTTTCCTCTCTGCTCCATTCTTAGCTTCACCCCGATATCTCTGTGGCGTAATGCAATTGCTCTCTTGGCTGGTAGCTATACCACTGAAAGTGGTTAGATTCCTAAGGTCTATAGTTTGCCACACAGAGTGCCAGTGGTACCTACTTTGAGTAGTGCTTGCATCATAGATCCATCATTATTCCAGGTGAGGAGGGTGTTACCCAAGACTGTATCTACTTATCACAAAAGCAGTAGCTCTGTGCTTATTGCATATATCAGTATCCACCTTCTGAACATGGTAGGTCTGGCTCTTGGTACATTAGAATCTCTTCAGAATCTTGTATTAAAGATGTGGAAATTTGGGTCAAAAAATATTATGTATAGGCAATAATTCATTGCAGGAAAAGTAAACATTATGCACTAGCAAGAGGTACTAATAACTAAAATGTTTTTAAAGAAAAAAATGATCACACTGATAAGAAACTTTTTAAATTCAGGAAGTTACTTTCACTGTTCTCTCTCTCTTTTAATATTCATTTTTGTGTTATTTCTGTTTTAGTACTGGCAGATGTGCTTTAACACTGAGCCGCATTTCCAGCTCTTTGTATTTTATTTCAAGACTTGCTAAGCCGTCCAGGTTAGTCTCAACCATGTGATCTTCCTGCCTCACCTCCTTAGTAGTTGGCATGACAGGCATATGCCACCTACTCAGCTGTTTATTTCTTTCTTGATTTATTTTTAAGATAGAATCTTGCTATATCACCCAGCCTGGCCTTGAACTGAGCCTCTCAACTGTTTATTCATTTTTGACTGTGGGACATTCTTTTTGTTTGCAAGTTGATATGCCTCCATTTTTGTTTCCCTTTGCTTCCTCTTTGATCTTTACAAATTGAAAATTAGTTGCTCTTTGTTGAAAAATATGTACCTTTAAACATTCTGACTGAGTTTGTAGATTTCCTGTTTTGGAACATGGGAAACCCAGAGGTCTTTTCCCCTTTTCTGCTGTGCACTGCACACTGCACATTGTACTCAGGACAGCCTGAACTGTGTCTCTCTCACTCCCTGGATGTCACTATGTGGTGTGTTTGTCAGAATATTGCTAGCTGGAGCACACACACACACACAGAAGACAGTGATTCAGGTTTCCCCTCTTCCTTTGCCATAGCTTGGGAAATTCCACTTTTCTAGCACCTCAGGTCTCTTTGCCTTCTTAATTCCGGTGCACTTCAGGTTCTAGACCTTTCTCTGAAGACTTTATCCTCATTCTTCAGATAGCCCAGGATGTAGCCCTGTATGTATATGTGTGTGTGTGTGTGTGTGTGTGTGTGTGCGCGTGTGTGTGTAGTGCTGGCAATGGTGCAGGACCTCTTGCACAATAGGCATGTAGGTTACCAATGAGCTACATCCCAGCCACACAACCCTGTGAAAGGTACACTGTGGGAGTTGGGGCATCCAAATTGAGCATTGATGGTGGAGACATTGTCCCAGGCATTGCTTCTGGCATTCTGTGACCACTGTCCTTTCTCAGATTTACAAGTTGGAATCCCAATCGGGTGATGTTCTCAGGATATATAGATGGGAAACTGAAGTAAGTACACAACAGACACCAGAGGAGATGGACAGCCTTACTTAGAATGTCTGTGAGAAATTACCTGTGCCCCCTGCTCCATTTACATCTTTTTCATAGTAAAATGGCGTGTATTCCTGTTAAGATTAACAAGTCTTAGCAGCAACACAGCGTTATGGGATGCAGGCACTTCCTGTCTTACTAACCTACTATCCTCAACAGTGTCTACCTCATGGTTCAGGATGGCTGTTTCAGCTCCAGTCATCTTTGTATCCATGCAAGTTTATATTGTATCCAGTAGACAAGAGGAAGAGGGACACGGGAGATTCCAGTGTTAGTTGGAACCTGCCATCCTACTGTGTCAAGTTCTCAGTCACCGCCTCACCTCCTAGCATTTTCATTGCTTCTTCTCTGCCTTTTCCTTTGGATGCCACCGTGGCCTCAGCTCCTACTAGGTGACCTCAGGCAGATTCACTCCCTTGAGGCTTTCTTGGATGTTTCAACACAATACAGCCCAGCCTGAGGTGGTTTGATCTCACACCATAGCCTGGTGCAGATTTCCCTGCTCCAAGAGAAATCTTCATGATTGCTGTGTACACAGAGGTGATAGAGCAGGATTTCTCTGCTTTCCCTTCATTCCTATGTTTCTGTGGTGTCATTTATTTATTTTTATTTTTTAAGATTTTATTTAAAGAGAAACAAAAGCATGTAAAGGGTAGAGATAATACAGAATTCCAAAAAGAAAGATAAACAATAAGAAGTCACTAGTTAATAAATTTCATATTATCCTCTTAGAAAAAGTTGTTCAAGTTACAAAATTAAAGCATACAAAGTAGATAGTCAAACAGTGAGAGTGTGAACAGCTACGCATGCATGAATCTCTATGTGTATTTCTATCCTTTCTGTATTAGAGGGAAAAACAAAACTTAGCAAGACAAAACAAAACAAATTCCTATAAAAACATGAAACCAAAAAGTCGTATAAAACCACAGTACAAGGTGATCTACGATGATTACTGTGTTGTTTCTTACTATCTTCAATAGAATGTCTATATCATTAGGCATAATTGAACATAGCAGTATAATTGATATAGCAGTAAATAACAATATTAGTAAAATAAAACATTGTAGACAGTATAAAACTTCAAAGGCAGGTAATAATCAAACCAGAGTGGATATTCTAGTGGATCTTGTCATCTTAAGTGCAGTTGCCTATACTCTCAGACTTTATACTATCAATCATAACAGCTTTGAATAAAATCTATCAATACAAAACAGCGATCCAACAAACCAGATTCGATTACTAGCAATCATGGTAAAACTGTGTAGGTTTTACAGAGCTTTCGATTAAGTTAACAGGAAATTAAGGATGATTACCATACTATATCCTGTTATTTTCAGGATTACTGTCTGTGCCCTCAAATCTAGTACAGGTAGAATGACTGGAATAGAATATAATACATCTAAGCAGAGTAGTGTGAGTAATGTGTGTTTTAAATCCTGGTGCACTATTAACAATATAGCGTATCAAGGCCATCTATGTTAGAGTTTCTAGTTATCCTTCTCTGCCTTATTTCTGCTATGCTACTTTTCTACCTTTGTTTAGTTTTCTCCTTCATTCTACTGCCTGCCCCACTCATTGAG
>PVLA01011157.1:0-55967 GCA_004027455.1 Hydrochoerus hydrochaeris
GACGAGACGAGACGAGACGGGACGAGACGGGAAGGAGGGAGGAAGGAAGGATTCTAAGAGCAAGCTTCATCACTGTTGGGCTCGCTGGGCTACTGTCTACTAATGAGCCTGAAAATTGGCCACCATCCTTTCAAATATACAAACACTAAAATCATTTAGACTTTACAATAGTTTTCCAATTGAAATACCAATAATTTCATAAAGCAATCAACTCAGATGTAGGCATAACTCAGAGTTTCAGTGACAAGTAACTCACAGCTCTCAGCACCTTAAAGACAACTATCTATGGCAGGAGCCAAGCTCAACACAGTCTAGGCACAGCCCTTCATTTGAGGGGGAGCTGCATCTGCCTCTGCATAAAATACAGGAGCTAAAGAGCTGTCAGAGACCACAGAGCTTGAGAACCCAAAATTATCTTACAACTCCTGAGCTAAAGTATTAGCAATATAAGAGACTTTCTAAATGGAATCAGAATATATCTGCTCTTTGAGAAATCTGTTTCGGAAAAACTTGCTCAGGTAAATTGATATTATACATACATCATTATGCACACATTACATATATATCTGGAGCGTACACACATAAAGCATCAAATTTCAAAAGTACAATCATTTAAATTAATATTGGTAATTGCTAACTTCTTAAAAGTCTTGTCTCCCAACATTCAGGAACCTGAGGCAGGAGGATGACCGTGAGTTCAAGCCAACATGGGCTATGTAAGTGAGTTCAAGAATGGCCTGCACTACATAGCAAGACCCTGTCTCAAAAAAAAAAGTCTTATCACCTTACTTTCTGCTTGTATCTTGTGCTTAATGTCTAAATGTTCCTTGACTACAATTTAATGGGGTAAAAAAATATTAAGAAATTGTGGGTTTAAAAAAGGAGTATGGGCCAGGGATTTAGCTCAGTGACCTAAGCGCCTGCCTGGCAAGCTCGAGGTTGTGAATAAGATCCCCAGTTCAAAAAAAAAAGGGGGGTGGGGGGAGTATGTATGTGTGTGTATGTAAAGGAGATTTGCCTTATAGACGAAAGTTGAGATTTTTCTCCCCCTGAAAATCCTGAGATTATCTAAAATAGAAGAAAAGCAAAAAATTCACAGTTCCAAATCAATACATTAAGAGAGAAAAAAGTACTCAAAACATACATATAGATGGGCATAGTGGAGCACACCTATAATCTCAGCACTCAGAAGGCAGAGACAGGAATATCACTCTTAGTAGGAGAGCAACGTGGTCTACATGGTGAGTTCAAGGTCAGTCTGAACTACATAGCAAGCCCATCTCAAAAAAAAAAAAACAAAAAAAAACTACCCAAAAATTTCTAATTATCTCATTGTAAATATCATTAAAGGGGAGAAGAAGGCAAATACAATTTTGTTAATAATGCCTTCTTTACACAAAATCTAAGGGATGAAAATAATTAAAATGGAATATATTTTTAAATAAAAAAATTTAAAAATAAACTCTGATTGTCACCTTTATAAATATTAAGTTTAAATACTAGATCTTCAATTAAGACTAACGTTACCATCACCATGAAATAGAAAAATACGTTTTTCAGACAAATAGCTGATAATAGAAAATTTGTAAAGGTCACATACTAAAGTGGAGATTCACAATTTGCTTTCGTATACTTAGAGGCAACTGAAAACGCCTTCATCATCCCCCCACCCTGCCAAAAAAGGAAAGAAAACAAAACAGAACAAAACTTTACAAACGAAGTTTGCTAAACAATAAAGACAATGACCTCTCACAGTAAGCTAGCACTGTGATTTCTCCCAACATTTTTCCCTGACGATCCCACACGTCCACACATCCACACATCAGCGCAGGCAGAGTAGAAATGTAAACACAGTCGCCGTTTCTCTCCCAAAACATCCATTCAGCCAGAACAAGAGGAACCTCAACAATGTTTTCCACTGATTATGAATATTTCAAATCAAGTTCATTAAATATTCAAAATTGACCTAAAGAAAAATAGACAGTGATGCCTTTCTAAACACTGCTTTGCTGTTGCAACTGGCTCTAGGAATCCCAGGCTTAAAAGGGAAAAAAATAAGAGGAAAAACCCCAAAGACTTTTATTCTGTTTCATCTACTTCAATAAAGATATCATTGAAGAAATATTCTGAGACTGTGGTTGGTTCCTCTCTTTTAGGTGCCCGCTTTTGGCCACTTTTACATTCTTCTTTCAGTGATGGCTGATCACAGGAAACCTATAAAGGTAACAAAAGTAAAATGTAATACAACATTTACATATTGCTAGTGAGGTCTGGAGATGCAGCTCAGTGGTAAGGCACTTGCCTTGCATGTGAAAAGCCCTGGGTTTAAAATTAAAGGAGGGAAAAGGCTGAGGTAACTTTTCTTGCATTAGTCATAATAATAAAATTAGAAGCAATCTCAATCTACAACACTAGATATGGTTAGGTAAATTACAATGTAATATTACTTTACCTTAACTCTTGTGAAAAAAATTTAATATAGACAAGCATAGAATTTTTATATCTGAGTATGGTGGCACATGCCTATAATTCTAACACTCTGGGAGGTTGAGGCAGGAGGATCATAAGTTCTGTCGCAACCTAGGCAATTCAGTAACTCAGTAAGATCCTGTTTCAAAATAAAGAAGGAAGTCAGTGGTGCATACCTATAACCCCGACGCTGGGGAGTGCTGAGGAGTAGGACTGCAGAGTGTTTGACTCTAGCCTGAACTATACAGCCAGTAGTGAAATAAAAATTTTTAAATAAAATTTTTAAATTAATTAATTAATTTTTAAAAAGGGACTGGAATGCAGCTCAATTAGAAAGTCCTGAGTACCTCACAAAAGAAAAACAAAGTAAAACCTATAATTAAAACATAATGATTTCTGATATAAGTAAAGCAACCCATAAAATAGAAGGAAATATCACAAATGAAAGACTATCAAAATCAGTACACTTATAAATCCATAAAGAAATTAAGATAGGTATTGGCACAGGAACAGCCACATACCAATGAAAGAAAGAGAAAACTAAAAATGACCCTAAGTGGAGATTAAGTATCTGATAAAAGTTAAATTTCAAAAACACAAGTGAACTGAAAAAAATAAAAATAATAATAATAATCAGACCTCCCAAATTTAAAGACCTGATCCAAAAATGGGTATCTGAAATGAAGAAACACTTCTCAGATGAAGAAGTAGGAATAAGGTGGGTGCCAGTGCACAACTGTAGTCCTAGCACTCAGGAGCCTGAGTTGAGAGTATTGACATGAGTTTGAGGCCAGCCTGGCCTACACAATGAGACCTTGTTTCAAAAAAAGAGGAAGAAGTATGAATAGCAAATAAATATATGAAAAACTGCTCGATATCACTGGTCATTCAAATAAATGTACATTGAATCAACATTGAAATTCCATCTCATACCATCTCACTCCAGAAAGAATGACCAGGACAACAAAACTACCAACAACAAATGCTGGAGAGGCTGTGGGGGAAAAGGAACTCTTCTGCACTGTTGGTGGGAGTGTAGACTGGTGCAACTACTGTGGAGGTCAATCTGGAGATTCCTCAAAAAGCTGGGATTGGAGGTATCATTTGACCCAGCTATTCCACGCTTGGGCATATTCCCAGAAGATCTGAAAACATCTTACCACAGTGATATATGCGCACCCATGTTTATAGCAGCACAATTTGTAATAGCCAGATCTTGGAAACAACCTAAGTGCCCATTAACTGAGGAATGGATAAAGAAATTGTGGTACTTTTATAGAATGGAGTACTACTCAGCTATAAAGAATGATCACATTGAGATATTTATAAATAAATGGATGCAACTTGAATCTATACTCATAAGTGAAATAAATCAAACTCTAATGTATAAATACCGTATAGTCTCCCTAGTGTAAGAAATGGTAAGAGTACATAAGATTTATGGTGATCATGGTTCACCATTATATTGCTTTGAAGTCTTATAATGTTTTCATTCATTGGTTGAATGGTTTTATTTTGTTTGATCTTATTATGTTTGATGGTATGAACAGTTACTCTGAAGAAAATAAGACAATATGGCAGCCACTGCTGATTTAATATCATTTTGCTTTAAAGTCCTACCATGCTTTTGTTTTTCTATTACCATTGGTTCTATCATGTTGTGTCTTACTGGATTTTAATATGTATGATAGCATAAACAAACTTTTTATGAAAAATGAGATATTATAGAAGCCATTGTTCACTTTCTGTTATTTGGTTCAGAATGCCTTGTAAAACTTTCATTCTCTTGAATGCTTTTATTCTATTTTGTTATGTTTGATATTATTGTTCGTGAGCTATGCTCAACTATTTCAAAGAAAGAGACATTATGATAGCTACTGTTACTATCCAACTGTCTTGTGAAGTGCTGTGTTGTTTACATTGTTCTGTTCTGATCTGCTTTGTTCTCTCCTCTTTTGTTTTATTCTCTATAAAATAAAAAACATTTTTTAAAAATGTTCAACATGACTGGTCATTCAAGAGATGCAAATGAAAACAACACTGAGATTCCATCTTACCCAAGAAAGAATGGCTATTATCAAAAAATCAAACAAATGCTGGAGAGGTTGTGGGGAAAAAGGAACACTTCTCCACTAATGTTGGGAGTGTAGACTGGTGCAACCACTGTGGAAATCAATGTGAAGATTCCTCAAAAAGTTAGTACTAGAGGTCCTATTCAACTCAGCTATTCCCTTTCTGGGTATCTTACCAAAAGAATTAAGAACATCATACCACAGTGATGTATGTGTACCCATGTTTCTAGCAGCACAATTTGTAATAGCCAAATCTTAGAAACAACCTAAATGCCCATCCACTAATGAATGGATAAAAAAAGATGTGATTTTTTTATACAATGGAGTACTACTCAGCCATAAAGTAGGATAAATTGGAGACTTTTATAACTTTTATAACTAAATGGATGCAATTTAAGAACATACTCATCAGTGAAATAAATAAGAAACACACATGTAAACATATTGTATCAATAGTTTGAAAAGTTGAAAGAAACAATATATGTACGTGCGTATATTTTTTAAAAGTTAAGACAGTTACACTATTGATTTCTCTGAGTTCACTGAAGAGAAAGATCTGTGCTGGTATTATTTAGACAATTGAACACAGATGTCTTGTGCTCTGAGTGAATGATTTGGGGATGATAATGCACAACATATGTACCATTGTTGCCCCCTGATTGACAAGCTTTGAAATTTATTTTTCCTCTTTGAAATAAAATGACTTTGAAAAAATAAATAAATAAATAAATAAATAAATAAATAAATAAATAAAATGTGGGTTTTTTTAATGAAATTTTAAAAGCTGGAATGTTTCATAAATTCTGAATTGGGAAGCTGCATAAGCATCTCAGAGAAAAGAAACATACCTGTTCCTCACCAAAACAAATTCTATAATGAATCTAAAGACTTTACTGTAAATGCATAAAATAAAAATAGTGAAACATTCATTAACAGATCACTTGCAAGAAACACTTGCAATTCTGGACTGAATAGGGTTCTTCTATTAATATAACAAGAACTTGGACAAATCAATGTTAAACAGATACATAAGCCAATTTTTAAAATATAAAAAGTCAGCCTAGCATGGTGGTGCATGACTGTAATCCCAGCACTTGAGAGGCCAAGCTAGGAGGATCACTGGAGTTCAAAGTCAGCTTGGGCTACAAAGTTCAACATTAGTCTTCAATACAAAGTGAGACCCTCTTGCAAAAAAAAAAAAAAGTTTCCAATGATATGAAAAAAATACCCCACAGAAAATAAAGCCTGGAATGACTGAAACACACAGAGACTCTCAGCCTCACTAAAGAGTAAGTAGGTGCTCAGGGAAACTACACAGAGTATTAATGAGGAAAGTACAGCTAACCTGCTAGTGAGAAAACAGGCCCTTGTACTGAGAACAGAGGTTGACAGGTTCCTCCTGGGGATAATCAAGCACTAACTGTCAAAAGAATGGCATCCTTTTGGTCAAGTAAATCTACTTAAGGAAAAAAAGTACAGATAAATGTGAAAAATGACCCAGTTATAGGTTAGCTACTGTCATGTGCTTTGTTTTTGTTGTGCTGGAGATTGAAACCAGGGCCTTCAAACTGAGCTACATCCCCAGCTCCCTTTATTCTGACTGTGGATTGCTAAGCCATTAAACTGTGCAGACTTGGGGTCAAATTTGTGATTTTTCTGCCTCAGCCTTCCAGAGGACTGGGATTACAAATGTGCACTACCAGGCCTGCATTGCCATAATGTTAGGTCTACAAATATGACAATAGTATTACTTTAAGGTACAACCACATAGCAAAATAAATGTAACTATTTACAAAATGAGGACACTTTTGGACAATTACTTCTGAAAAAGTACATCTTTATTCTGATATGAAGACCAGTATATGAATATTAATAGCAGCCTTGTTCAAAATAGCCCACACTGAAAACTCAGATGTGCTTCAGTGAGTAAGTAAATAAATAAAACTGGTACATCCACAGGATGGAATACTATGCAACAACAAAAATCAACAAACTCCTAAGACCCCAGCTACTCAAGGCTGACTATTTAAGGCTGAGGCCAGAGGATCACGTTTGAGATCACCTTGGAAACCAGGTGAGGCCCTATTTCAATTTAAAGGCAGAGAGTGCTGAAGGTATCTATCACTCAGGACTCCCTGGTTTCGACCCCCCAGAACAGGGTGGGAGAAAGGGGAAGAGCAGTAGCTCTTTTATTTACTGTTTTGCAACGGTCTCTAGTATATACTACTATGTTAAAAAAAAAAAAAAGCAAGTTAGATAACAGCATGTTATTATTTGTAAATAAAAAGAAAAATGTTTATATTTGTTTACATATAAAATATCTCTGGAAAAATAAACCAAGGGCTAGGGCCCTAGCTCAGTAGTAAGTGTGTCTAACATATGTAAAGCCTTAGGTCCAATCCCCAATACTGGGGGGTGGGGAGGAGTCATTAACAGGAGGAGAAAGCTAAAGTACAGATGGGGCAAATTTTTCCCACTATATCATTTTTTGGGTAGATTATGAATTTTAAGCACACAGGAAATATTACTCATTACAAATAAATAATTGCAGTTTGGGAATAAAATCCAATTTCTTGCCTCATACTACATATCGAAGTCATTAACTATACATAAGTCAAAATTTTAAAATTGATTCCTGAAAACTTTATACCTCTGGAGAAAAACTTCCTAATAATAAGCTATAAGTAAGGGGGAAAAAAACCCAAAAACACAAATGAGAAATTCTAGCAAATTCATGGAAAAACCCAAATCACTAATAACTGGCAATGCAAATTAAACCAATGAAATTTCCACTCCTCCATTTATTCATTCAAGATGGGCTGGCTATGTAGCTCAGAATGGCCTCAAACTCAAGACATCCCTGCATCAGCCTCTGGAGTGCTGGAGTTATAGGTGTGTACCACCATGCCCAACTCATCCAACATTAATTTAACTTTTTTTAAAAGTGATTTAGTTTAGGTTAACTGTTAATATCTAATGTAGACAGGGATATGATTAACCTGGCATTGTCACACTAGCAATTGAAACAACTATTCTATAAAACAGGCAATGATCATCAATAATCATAAATACAGCTTCCTGGATTTTTCTATCCCAGTGCTTGCTATTAGCTTCAAGATGCATAGAAACAAAACACAAATGTTTGTTTTATGGTTCCATAGCTTCTTGTAGATATCAGGACATTTCTCCTAAGGCAAATTAAAGCACAAGCACTGTTTTGTTTTGCTTCCACACTCAAAAGGGTCTGTCTTTTGCCTGCCCTTTCTCGGGCTCTGTTCTAAACCAGCTGTAGCTTCCTCATCCAAATCATTATCTTTCAAGATGGAAGCTGTGATGAGGCAGAATGAATGGCAGATGCCCTAACATCATTTCTGGCAACCAAATGAAATAAAATGGCCATGTTCTCCCTAGTTGATTCTGACATCCAGTCCATTTTATACACAAAACAAAAAACAGTTGTTCTCACACACCTGAGTTGCTGAGCTGCTGTTATCCTCAGCTTGAGTACTGGGGACATCACTTGGAGATGGAAGCACATCAGACGACTCCTGATTTTTTTTCTGGGTCTCATCAGGTTGATTAGATCTTTTCAAATTCCGTCTTGATACAGGTAGAAGAGGTTTTAAGCGCTTTTTACTATGGACATGAGTAGGTTCATCAGACTCCAAATTATTCTTTGAACATATTAAAGCTAAAAATCCCAGTGGTCTTCTACCAGGTCTATAAATATAAATGTAAAGATAGTCAAAAATACCAGTAAAATACATTCTTAATACCATCTTCTTTCCATAAATGATAAAATGACACTGTACTAAGTACTCATGCCATTAGGTTAGAATATAGATTTGTACAGGGCCCTGGCTTATTCTATTTGTTTTGTTTTGTTTTGTTTTGTTTTGTTTTGTTTTGTTTTGTTTTTGAGATGGGTTTTGCTATGTCATTCAGGCTGGCTTTGAACTCCCTATGTAACCCAGGTGTTCTCGAACTCACAGCAATTCTGCTTCAGCCTCCAAGTGCTGGGATTGCTGCAAGTTCAATCCAGCCTGGGCTACATAGTAAGTTTAAGGCCAGCCTAAACTACATGCAAGATTCTATCTTTAAAAAAAAAAAAGTGAGAGACAGAAGTTGGCTTTGAGCTTAAATTCAGAGAGAAAGCCGTATTTTACCTCTTTAGTGTGTCACAGAAGAAGAAAATAACACACTATTTTGGAACTCAACACAACAACTTCCAGATCCACCTCTGGATTCAGGTCTACATCTAACATCTACATGTGCATTAGTTTGTACTGTATGGCAGAATATATAACAATCAAACAAAATAAACAAAGTGTGCAACGGTCTAAAGGTTTTCTATTCCAAACAGGCAGTTCCATAACTAAAGTTAAACTCTCATCACACAGGATATACATCTGGAACATTACTGTATTTCCTTTGAATAGTCTCCCCCTTATATTATAGACCAGGACTTAATTATAAAGCAACCTTTGTGCTGAATTTAAGTTTACATGCATGTCTATTCTATGCAGGCTGCAAACATCCAAATGTACAAGAAGTTTCTCATGATACCTGGAGAGTGGGGCTTTTGAAGATGATGTTCTGCCTCCCTTCTGTTCAGACTCAGAAGCAGCATCAGTTCTTCCTTCTTTATCAGCCATAACCACATCATCCTGAGATGACTGAGGCATATTTTTTTCTACACATGTACCTATTACTTCATCAAGAGATCTAGATTCTGCATTCTGAAAAGCTGGTTCACGTTCTTTTTGAGGTTCTGGAGTTGTATGTGTGCTTTTTGAGGTGGTAGAAATACCATGTTCCTTGTAAGATTTCACTTCAAGACAAGACAATAAAGAGTAAGTACATATCTTGAAATTAAAATATTAAATGTATAAAAATAAAAAAAACATGTAATTCAGAAACAAATTCAGCCCCACCTAAGAGTAAGCTACTTAGCAAGCATAGAACCCTGAGTTTGACCCCTACTACCAAAAAAGCAAAAAGAGAGAAAAGAGTAAGTAAAATTATAATTAGAGTTAAATGGGCCTATTACAAATATTTTAAGTGCATGTGGAGATGTAGATCATTGGTGGAAGACACAGGTAAGTGGGAGGGAGAGAAGGAGTAAGAGAAATAAATTTTAAAGAAAAAAGGGAAAGAAATATTGCTAACTGGTTAATAAAAGTCACAATAGCTTCTGCAAAACAGTCATATCACTGTACAAAATAATCCTTCCACATTTTAACCTAGAAAATCTTTTTCCAAAAAGATCTCTTCAACTATCAAAATGAAAAGGTGATCCCTTCCTAAAACTCCAAGCCTTCTTCAAATACAGAAGCTAAACCAGGCCAATATAGGAAGTAATTTTTAGGTATCATAGGCTAATGGAAAAGTCCACGGCCCACTATCCAAAGCACTTAAGTTAGTTAAGGGGTTTCTTCTCTAATCCAAGCACAAAAGCTAAAGTAAAGCAATTAATTAGAATAATAAAGCTTTGGTTTAGATTTAGAGAATCCCCCAAAAGCTTCATGTGTTCAGGGCTTTGGAAGGTGACTAGGTCACTGTGGTGCTGTGCTCGCCAGTGCACTGAATCAATGATGAGTTCACAGATAACTGTGCTGAGGTAGGCAGGGCCTGTCGGGGCAGCAGTGTGTTCCAGGTGTCTGCCTCTGCAGGGTGTATCACTCTCCCCAGCTCCTCCCTTCTCTGTGCTTCCTTGTTGCCATGAAGTGAGCAGTTTTCTTCTACCATGCCCTCCACCATAACATTTCTGTCTTGAAGCCAACTGACCATAAGGCCCCTGAGAAATACCAAATTAAACCACTCCTCCTTTAATTTATTAGTGTCAGGTATTTTGTCCCAGCAACAGGAAAGCTGACACAAATAATGGAAATTTCTTGCTAAGTAAAAAAAAAAACCTATTTTCCCTTAAGAGACAGACCTGTTTCTAAAGCCTTGTTCCCAGTGACAGTGTTTTAGCTCCATGAAGGTGGAATGAAGTTAATAGGTATACCTACCTCAGACACACACACACACCTTCAAAATCATCTGATTAACAACAGCATACAGCATATCACTAACATTTCAGTGTGTTGTGATTTGTTTAATGCTTTCTCAGGAGAAGAGATAGATGGGAGATTAGTACATTTCTAAAGGCTGAAGACTATAACCACATTATAGTTTCATATTAAAATTAGGGCATTATGGGGGGGGATATAGCGCAGCGGCACAGTGCCTGCCTGGCAAGTATGAGGTTGTGAGTTCGATTTTTAGTACCAAAAAAATCACTGGGGCATATGAGATTGAATCTGTATTTAAAGGACCAAAACTGGGGGCTAAAGGTATAGCTCTATGGTAGAATACTTGTCTAATATGTGTGATATCCTAGGTTTGATCCTCTGCACCACAAAACAAAGTAACAAATAGCCAAAACCATCAAACCATCCTACTGCATAGTCTTAATTCTGTAAAGATGCCACCATCAATTGGGGGTGAAGGCAGTACAGGCATTGAACACAGAGTCTACACTGCACTACATCATCAGTCTTTTACATTTTGAGACTGGGTTGCTAGGTCACTACATTATCCAGGCAAATGACCAGAAATACTTTGCAAAATGTAATCATGTTAAAATTTATTTTACTCACTTGTTTTCTCGAAAACATTTAATTCCTTTGAACACACCTGTTTTAAGAAAATTTATAAAATATTTAGAAACCCACTATCAAATTATAATTCCCTCCTCACTTCTTTCCTTTTCATAAAGAAACATGTTATTTCCCAGAAAGCTCTAGAGTCAGTCATGTCTTACAAAAATTCTACCAAGCACTGAGAGAAGAAATACTGTTGTTTTTATACTGCTCCAGAGCCCAGCAGGAGAGCTAAAGCTGCCAAATGCCTTTTATCTCATATTCATACCAACTAACCAGTCTCACTCAACATCAGTGGAGAAATGTCAAATAAAATAGAAATTTTTCTTTTCTTGTGGTGCTGGGGCACACACCAGGGCCTTTAACATGCTAAGCAGGGCTCTACTAAGCTACATCTGAGTCCTTCAAATGAAAAGTTACCACAGCAAATCAATAAAACTACTTTGTTTCAGGAATGCAAAATTAATTCAACAGTAGGAAAGTAATTCAATAGATATAAGGACAATAATTTTACCTATTTACATTAGTTGTAATTCATTAGTATGAACTGGATAACCCTTTTTCTTTTCTTCCCCCCCCCCGCCCCCTTTCAGACAGGGTTTCACTAAGTAGTTAAGGCTGGTCTTGAATTCACTATGAAGAGCAGTCTAACCTTGAACTCAACTTGCAGGGATCATCCTGCCTCAGGCTCCTGAGTGCTGCAATTACAGGCCTAGGCCACTACATCCGGGGTTTTTTGTTTGGTTGGTTGGTTGGTGGTTTTGATGAGACAGGGTCCTGCTGTGTAGTTCAGGTTGGTTTTGAACTCACTCTGTAGCCTAAAAGATCCACCTGCTTCAGGATTACTGGCGTGCCCATTTTGCCCAGTGTTCTTTTTTTCTTGAAACAGTCTCACTATATTGCTAACAATGGCGAATTTATGGATTCAAAGGAGCCTCCTGCTTCATTCTCCCAAGAAGTCATTTTATTTTATTTTAATTTTTTTATTTATTTACTTAATTTATTTATTTTTTGAGACAAGGTCTCGTTATGCAGTTCTGGCCTGTCTTCAACTCACTTTGTAGCTCAGGCTGGCATCAAACTCACAAAAATCCTCTTGCCTCAGCCTACCAAGGGCTGGGATTACAGGCATGCACCACCATGCCCAAGTGACATTTTCTTAATAATACCAAATCTAACTCTCAAAATCTGAAAGCCAACATTCCAATTAATAAACACTGTATCTCTATTACAGCTGGGAATAAGAAAAGGATATATACTATTGGTAACACATTTTAACACTGTTTTGGAGCTATATTAGCCAATATGATTAGAAAAGAAAAAGAAAGTAGAACTATAACAAGTAGAATTAACAAAATTATATTTGCTGATTATATGGTTGTTTACCTATAAACCCCAAGAGAACCAATTGAAAAAATATTGAACACAATAAAAGAATTCAGAAAACTCTCTTGATAGAAAGGGCTCAATGTTAAGAGCAACAAAAAAGATAAAATTCTTAAGTACAACCTAATAAGAAATAAAAGCAGAACTAAAAATAAAGTTGAAAAACCCAAAGGAACCAAATGGAAAGACACACTGTGTTGTACAATTGTAATGTCAATTTTCCCCTAAATTAATCTGTGAAATTAATATAATTCTAGTGCAAATACCAGAAGAATTTTTAAAAAGACCTACACAAGGTAATTCACCCAGATCAACATGATGCTTTTAGCCACCATCACAGAGCAGAATAGGTTTCCTGATTAACATCCACCAATTTTCACTTGGAGATGGTTGAAAGGGACAACCCACACTGGCCTTAATTGCATTACTTATGATGAAACATGCCAAAACTACCTTTGCATCTATAATGAATGGTTAAAGAATGAAGAAACAAACGGAAGCGGATCCGCTGCAACACAGCTGTCTCACTCCACCACAATTCTTACCTCAGAGGTATTCTGTTGCAGATCATTTGTTACAGTGAGTAAACTTTTTTTGGCAGGAGAAACTTGGTCACTTTTATCAAGCCTGCAGTGAAACCTCTTCCTAGATACAAGCTCCAAATTAGCAGAAGGCTTTTCAGAATCATCTCTTTTAGAATTAGATAAACATACAGCAGCTTCACCAGCTGAAGTTACTGGTAAGGTCATACTGCACAGAAAAGGAATACAGAGAACACCAGTGAATCAGAAGTTCTGTAATTAGGTTAAAAACTAATAAAAATTTCAATGAAGCCAAAAAACTCCAAACTAACAGATTCAAGGCAGGGGCTATAAATATGCAAGTTTTCTGTTGTATTTACAGCTTAATTTGCAGTCAGGCTTGGTGGTGCACACCTGCAATCCCACACTTGGGTGCCTGAGGGAAGAGGATCACTGTGAGTTTGAGGCCAGCCTGAATTACATAGTGAGACCCTACCTCAAAAAAACAAAACCAAACTAAAACAAGCAAATACAATTTAATTGGCATAATACTAAATTAAATCTGAAGTATGTATTATTTCTCTTGCTCTAAAATTAAACTTTTAATCTAAAGTGTCCTTTTTTTAATTTAAAAAAAAAAAAAAAGCAGGTATGGTGACGCATGCCTGATACCCAGCACTCAAGAGGCTAAGGCAGGAGGACTGCTGTGAGTTCAAGGCCTGGGTTGCGAGGTGAGTTCAAAGCCAGCCTGAACAGCAGAGTGAGATACTGTCTCAAAAGGACAGACAAGGGCTGGGGATTTAGCTCACAGCGTTTGCCTGGCAAGCACAAAGTTATGAGTTTGATCCCCAGTACCACAATAAATAAATAAATAAATAAATAAATAAATAAATAAATAAATAAATAAATTTTTAATTGGTACTGGGGATTGAACTCATGACTGTGTGCTTGCAAGGCAGGCGCTTATGCCGCTGAGCTAAATCCTCAGCCCTAAATAAATAAATATTAAATCACTCAAACAAAAGGACAGACCAAAAAAAAAAAAAAGAACCAATAGAAATGTTAGTTTGATTATTATTTTTTCCAACTTTCTGTGAATGCATATTTCAGAGTTAAGGGCATGTGACCACACTTGTAACAGGTATCATTTTATGACCCAGAATGCTAAATTACAGTTTTTGAAATAAAATATCAAACAAGTTTCATACGAAAGTACATTTTACATTTAAATGGTGTCTTTATCAGGTATAAAATGAACCACATTATAATTCTCCCAGTCTGCAACAATTACTAAATAAGATCTCTTTAATTATACATAATATCATTGAATGGCTTATTCAATCAACACAGTTTGATTCATAAAGTGTCTTTTTTTTTTTTTCTTAGCAAACACAAGTTTCCATTCATTACCTAATGTCACCCTTTTCTTCAGAATTACCAGATTTGACCAGGATGGGGGCAGGCAGCACAGTGTTTGGTGTTAACTGTGCTGCTGCATCAGTGGATTCTTCTGCGGCACTGGCTGGGATTTCCACCAGAGTTAGAATGAATGCCTGCTCATCCTCTCTGTCCTGATGTTCATCTGCAAACAGATTCACTGCAAATTTGAAAGTTAGTAATGAAACACTCAGCTGTAAAACAAAATCATTATTTCATTTCTAAAAATAAAGTCTAACACTTTATCATCAAGACTAAAAAATTTTACCCTTTTCCTCATCATAGTTTATCTTTTCTTTTGAAAAGGAGAAAGGAAGAAAAGAAAAAAAAGAAAATATACATGTATACACAAGATAGTTACACAGTTAATTTCTCTGAGTTCACTGAAAAGTTTGTGCTAAGATTGTTAAGGCAAAGGTATCATGCCTGTATCTTATACTCTGAATATGAAGACAACAATACACAATGTATTAACTATTATAACTGTCCTACTAACCTGCTCTGAAACTCTGTTTCATTGTTATTATTATCTTTTCTCTTTAAAATAAAATTTAAAGGCTGGGGATATATAGTTCAGCAGCACAGTGCCTGCATGACAAATGCAAGGTCTAGTGTTTGATTCCCGATTCCAATAAATACATAAATAAATAAATAACTTTAAAAGACTTAAAAAAAAAAAAAAAGCTTAAATTACACCTAATCCCCCAAAAATAATTTCATAAAGGGTAAAGACAATATACTATGGGGAGGATTGTAATTCTGAAAAACAAAACTGATACACAAAATACTTCGAGTGTGTGTTTTTTGTTTAAGGTCACCACAGTTTTTAAAAACTCTTATTTTTCCAGTTAAATGTAAAGATTGTCTTAGTAGGTTCTATGAGACTTCACTGAATCAGATGGTCATACTTGTTAGGTCTTGAGTGTTGGTTACATTCTCTTGTTGCAGTTCCGGAATACAAGCTGGTATACACTGCCATAAAAAAGAAAAATGGAAGAATGTAGTTTAATAAATCTTAGTTTTGAAGCTTCCTGACAATCTTATATAGTAAACACTCAAAACTCAATGGTTTATCTTAAACATTTAAATTTGAGTATTTCTAAAGATTTTAGTTGTCAATAACTTCACCTCTTTTAAAATTTTGAGATAAGGTCTCACTAAATTGCCCAAGCTGGGCTCTAACTTCCTGCTTCAGCCTTCTGAGTACCCGGGTGTGCACCAACCACTGTGCATGGTGATAGGATTTTTGAACTGACAAGACAGATTCAAATCCTTTAATATTCCCTCTACTCCCATTATATCAGCCCTGTACTGTAAGAAGATGACATCTCAATGGTACAAACTGATCTCTTTACCTCCATTATGGTTTCTACCAATGTATCTTCATAAAACTAACAGCCAGGTATGGTGATGCAAGCCTCTATTTCCAGCATTCTTGGGACTTGAAGCATGGGCCATTTATCAACTTGGCAAGACTATCTCAAAAAACAAAGCAGGCACCAAGAATATAGCTCAGTATGAAGGACCTAAATTCAATCCCTATGACCACAATAAAATAAATAAAACCTATTAATACTGTTTCCCACAAAGCAAAACTTATGGTAATTCTCTAATGCTTATAATCTTAACTTTCATTTTGCCAACAGTTATTCAGGGAAGACTCATCAATGAATACCAAAACAACTGGGTAACTGGTTGATGAGACTCAGCGTACAATTTACTAACACAAAGTGGAAAAGACATCCTTGTAATGGAGATCTGTGAGGCACTATTCTAGCCAAATGCTAAGTCAACAACAGCAAAAATGGAACAAGCTGACATTGCATGTCTTGTGATGTGTTAGTTAAAGGAAAAACACATCCCTTGTCCAAAAACTAAAGGCAACAATGAAGAGCCAATTTTTTTAAAAAAAACATACAGAATGTGGACCAGCATAGTCTTGCCTAAAATATCAAGTTTACAAACAGAAAAAAATAAGAACTTACCTAGATTAAGGGGGAATAAAAAGAAATGACAACTAAATACAAGGTGATAACTCCAATAGGGTCCCAACTCTTGTTAAAATTGGGATACAATGGACATGACTGGAGCAGCTGAGGAAACCTGAATGTAAACTGTACATTAATATTAGTGAACAAGTGCTAAACACTACAGTAAATCTTAGGGTAAAAAAAGGACTATAACTTCTTGGTAAGAAAACAATCTTGTTCTTATTAACAAAGGAATATTTAGGAGGTTCATTCTGCAATTTTCAAATGGTTCAGTTTTTCTAACAACCCATCCACCCACCCATCCATCAATCCATTCATCTATCAAATCAGAGGGCAAGGTAGAAAACAAATGAGACTCAGTATTAACACTTAATAAATCCAAAGAAAAAATATGGAAGAGTCCTTCATACGACTGATTCTTTGAAATTATTTCAATATTTAAAACACTGGGTGGTTGGGGGCCTCATAACTTTGGAGGCTATCAGACTCCTTAGCAAGTATTAAAAATCCTTATATTGTCTGTCTTGAAGCCACTTTTGTTTTTTTTCTTTGTTTTTGGGTTTGTTTATTTTTGTGGTACTGAGGACTGACCCCAGGAGCACTCCACATCTCCAGCCCCATTCCCTCTTCTTTTTTTGTTTTAAGACACGGTCTCACTAAGTTGTCAAGGCAGGATTTGAACATGCCACTCACCAGCCACTCAAAGTGGTGGGAATGGATTACAATTTTGGCCTGGTTTGAAGGCCACCTTTCTGACTTCATCTCTAACCCTTTTTCTCATTTATATTCCACTCATAACAATATGTAATCCCAAACATGTGCTGCTTCACACCTGCTTTTTCATATTTGTTTCCCTTTAATCC
This sequence comes from Hydrochoerus hydrochaeris, assembly GCA_004027455.1. Taxonomy (NCBI): domain Eukaryota; kingdom Metazoa; phylum Chordata; class Mammalia; order Rodentia; family Hydrochaeridae; genus Hydrochoerus; species Hydrochoerus hydrochaeris. The sequence continues at coordinate 17,387 of PVLA01011157.1, forward strand.
ACTCATTTATACTTGTTCTTTGAAGGATGCTCTCAATCAGGGAACCTTTAAAAAAAAAACAAAAAAAAAAACCAAGCTCTGTATCTTTAAACACCAAGTGTTCTCCATCACATCACCTACAGATCATTTCACCAACTGCTCTGTTTGGCCACCAACCTCTAATCTCTCTCCTCAGCAATCGTGAGGTGGGTTCCTTTTCCTGCAGAAGAAAAATCCATGGCTTGCTGTCTTTGCCAGTAAAGAAAATCTTGGAGAGCCATGGGGCAAAGCTGTTGCCATAGGCATGTTTCACATGAACCACATCGAAAGAGCCAGAATGATTCTCCTTGTTGGTGATCATACCAATCTTTCCCAAATTAGCAACCCTGGTCACCACACACAGGTTACCAGTGTCAAACTTGATGGAATCAGTGATCTTGCCAGACACCAATCACTCTGGAAGGTATTACTCACCAAGATAAGGCAATCATGGCAGCAAATGGTGCAGGCATCTTGGGTCCCAAGATGAAGGGTACCTCTGGTACCCACCAAGATCTTTCTCACTTTGCTCAACTTTTACTTGGCTTGCTCAGGTGTAATACAATGAACAGCAAAACAACTCTTCCAAGTTGTAGACAGATGGAAATGCTATCCTGTCTTGTCAATGCTAGTGACATCCATAAAGCCAGTGGGGTAGGCTTACACTGTTCAGACTTTGCATTGATCTTAATGAAGCACTGCATGCAAATCTTGACTTCACCCCTGGAAGGCTAATGAAGTCTGTTCCTTAGGAAGATGGTGAGAGATGGATATTCTCTCAGTTTGTGGGACCAGCGGTTGGATGAGGAGAAAACACATCAGTCAATTTATCCAGCACCCAATCCTTGGGAGGTGTCACTCACTTCAGATATTTCTTGGGACCACAAGCCATGGCCAAGTTCTCATTAACTTTACTGCTTTCCCTCTTGTTGCAAAGCTCCTAGCATGGAACTCCTCCACCCTGCTGCTTCATGGACCCAGGGAACTCTTTAAAGAGAATATTAATGCTTAGACCTCATTCCCAGAGATTGATTAATCTGAGTGGAGGCAACTCCTACAGAGTCTTGTGTAAATCTGTTTGTATCACCTGTCACACTGAGTTTAAGAATTCGTTTACTCTTCCGTCTCCCACAAGTCTATATCCCACTACATGGAAATGCTAGACATGCATACCACTCTGAGCACCAAACAAATTCTCTATGTGTAAAACAATTCCTTAGAGCCAGCCATGATGGTGCACATCTGAAATCCCAGCACTTACAAGGCTAAAGCAGGAGGATCATCACAATTTTGAAGCCAACCTGGGCTACACAGTGAGTTCAAGGTCAGCTTGAACTACATGGCAAGATCCTATCTCAAAAACACCCTCCTGGGTATCTTCCCAAAAGAATTAAAAGCATCATACCACAGCTATTTATGCTCACCCATGTTTGTACTGGCATAGTTTATAAACCCAAATGCCCATCAACTGGTAAATGAGGAGGTGGGGATTTTTATACAGTGGAGAACTACTCTACCATAAAGAAGGACATGTTCAAGACATTTCTAGGAAATGGATACACCTTGGGACCATACTCTTACAAAAATCAGACATGTGTGAAAATACTACACTGTTTCTCTGGTGTGAAAAACCAAAAGTGTAACTAAGGAGCTAAATGTGTAACAGTATTGTGAAACAGGAAGAAAATGTTCAAATGGGGAGGGGAATAAGGGAGGAGAGAGGGGGAAAAGGGAAAAAATTTTTATAAAAAGTGAGAGAAAAGAAGGAAAGCATAAAAACAAAGCTTTTGTAAATGGGAAGGGGAGGAGGGGCAAAAGGGAAAGTAGGGATATGGGAGAAAAAACAAGTTATACCATGTACAGGTACAAATTCTCTAAGATGAATGTGATCATTATGTATATCTGAAATATGCCAATAAAATCTGATTGAAGAAAAATTTGCTTTTCAAAGCTTTTATGATAAAGCTGGATAACAGCTTTTTTATCTGTATGTTCCAGACACTAAAGACATATTTAATTAAAATTCAATTGCAATACACATTGTTGAAAAAGGTAAAGCTACAGCGGGAATAGGGTGGTGACTGTTAGGAAATGATGTGAGAGAGAAAAGTAAGTATCTGGCAATTGCTCTGATGAACAGTTATGTACTGGCTACAAGACTATTTGTAAAAACTTATACAATAGTACACCTGTCTAATATGCACAAAGCTCTGAGTTAGATCCCCAGCACCAAAAAATAAAAACAGAATAAAATGAATGTATATGTGAGTATATTACATCTAGGACAGGGGGTAAAGTTTAGCACATGAAAATTATACTTTAATGCTTTGTTTTAGCAAGAAGACACATCTGCCAACCCTTGTGACAGTCTACATTCTTTTACCTCTGGCATGTGAATAGTGGGCCCGCTGTCTCCTTTAACATCCTGTATGAAGGGCTCTTCAACAGAATTCTCACCGAGATTGGAAACAAATGTGGGAGGCCCTGCCTCAGAAGGAAAAATGGGAGCTACTGGCAACATCTGAACCTCTTGAGAGCTCTCTTCTTGATACTCATTTCTAAAAGAGAGTATTATTATTAGTATGTTATCTGAAATCAAGCTAACAACTGTGGAAGTACTTGGAGAGCTAGGTGCATCAAAGATTACCTAATTTAATGATTTTGAGCTTGTAAAATATATTCAATTCAGTGAAATTCTTTTTTTCAATCAAATTATTACAGCCAGAGCCTACAGCTACAGCTGAATCCCAAGATGTTCCTTCCTTTTCTTACCTTTCGGCTAGGTTTCCTTCCTGTGAAATACTGGTCCCTCTGATATCCTGCACACATGCCAACTGGTTCTGCTCCTGAATCTCTGCTGTCATGACTAGTCCAGGGATCTTATATTCCACTTCTATTGCTTTGGAAGCACTGTTCTCAGTTTCTTAAATAAAAAACATACTTAAGATGTATTTTAAAATAATACCACTAAAATCTCCATATTAGAAACATATTCTCTCTTACAACACAGACAACACTGCAATAACTCCTCCAAACTTCCCTAAATCCAAAACCCAATGTATTCACAACAGAGTGTGACTCTGAACACTCAGATGTTTCAACAGTGAAACAGATGACTAATGAATTGTGCACAAAACATATTTCATTTCTACCTGCTATAGCAACTGTATCCCTACTTTGTGCTAATAGTAGTGGTAATAAAAATTCACATCTACAAGAGAATTAGAGGTAAATACACAAAGGTTTCAGGAAAGGAGCTGTGAAGCAAACAATAACATCACAAAGAGGAAGGAAAAAGATTTTTATAAAAAAGTTGAACCTGCAAATAAGAGCTTCTTGATGCTACTCAAGGCAGCACAATAACCAACACACTGCATCTGCATACAGTACCACAGGCACTGCTGGATGAAAAGGAATCCTAGAAACCAGAACAAGCAAAATGGGAAAGCTGATGCCATGCTGATCTAAGCATGGGTGTAATTCATCCTGACAACGTGGTGTCTGCACAGCTCTCTCGGGCCTTACTATTATCACAGGGCCCTTGGCAGGAAGGCAGGGTGGAAAAGAAAGCAGGACTAAGAGCTTTATGTCACTATACAGGCAGGTCATTTTAAAAAAACGACAGCAACTGCTAAAGAGAAGATCTGGTTTGGGATATGGTCCTCTGGTACAGTACTTGCCTTGTATAATTGAGCACCCAGGGTCCAATGCCCAACACTGCAAGATAAAAACAAAAACAATGGAATGGCCAGGTGTGGTGGCACACTCCTATAACCTTAGCACTTGAGAGGCTGAGTTAGAAGGATTACTGCAAGCCAAGGCCAACTTGGGCTACACAGTGAGCTCAAGGTCAGCCTGAACTGCATAGCAAAACCCTGTGTAAAAATAAATAAATAAATAAATAAATAAATAAATAAATAACCTGAAAGTGCTAAAGTATTAAAAAAAATTTTTTTTTCCTGGTGCTGAGAACTAAACCCAGGACCCTAAACTATATTCCTAACTCTAAAACATTAATCTCAATAATAAAAAGATGAATTGATTAAAACAAAGAGAGGGTGGGGGATTTAGCTCAGCGGCATAAGCACCTGCCTGGCAAGCTCAAGGTCACAAGTTCGATCTCCAGTACCAAAAAAACCAAACCAAACCAAACCAAACAAAAAACGAAAATGGATTTCAAGAGATATTTTTCTAAAGAAGATACACAAATGAGTATATGAGAAGATATACAATGCTACTAACCCTTAAAAGAACACAAATCAAAACCATGATGACCTGGGCACACCTATAATCCCAGCTACTCAGGAAGCTGGGGCAGGAGGATCAGAAATTGGAGGCCAGACTGGGCAATTTAGTGAGATCCTGTCTCAAAGTAAAAAGCAAACAGGACTGGGAATTTAGTTCAGTGGCATAAGCGCCTGCCTGGCAAGTGCTAGGTCATGAGTTCGATCCCTGTTACCAAAAAAAAAAAAAAAAAAACTAAAAAAACAAACAAAGAGAGCAGGTACCTGGGATGTAGCTCAATGGTAGGGTGCACTCTTGGGTTTGATCTGCAGTACCACAGATATGAACAATAAAAAAAAGTTTCACCAGAGGGGCCAGGGATTTAGCTAAGCGGAGTAAGCACATGCCTGGCAAGCACTAAGTCACGAGTTTGATCTCTGGTGCCAAAAAAGTTTCACCACAGTGAAATTCATCTTTACACCAAGACAGCTCTAATCAAAAAGATAAGGGAAAAAAAGTATCTGGAAAGATTTAGAGAAACTGAAACTCAGATTGCTGGTGAAAACATAAAATAGAGCCCAACATTCCTTTATTGTGGCACTGGGGGATGAGACCCAGGGGCACTTACCAGTGGCTACCCTGCCTCTCCCATTTCTCTCCTCTTCTGCTTTCTTCTCTCCTCTCCCTCCTTGCTAGGCTTTCAGATAAAACTCAACCTTGTGATCTCCTAACATTTCTTTTTAATATATTCTGTTTGACACATAAAAACAAAAAAAAGTTTGTTCTGTAGAAGTCAGATTTAAAACATTTAACAGCTCCTCAATAAGGTAAGCAAAGTAACTCTGTGGCAGAGTACTGAGCCTGCCTGAGGCCCTCGGCTGAATGCCAAGCAATCCCACAAAAGAAGGTTAAAATTGCCATATGACCAAGCAATTCAACCTGTAGGTATAAGCTCCAGAGAAATGAAAGCATATGCCACACAAAAATGTATACATAAACATTGTATGTGTGTGGTGGGGAGGTAAGGGGGGGACTGGATCTTGAACCTAGGGCCTTCACACTGAGCTACATCCTCATCCCTTTTTTTTTTTTTTTTTTTTAAGACAGGGTCTTGGTATGATGCTACATTGCCCAGCTGCACTCCAAGATTCTCCTGCCACAGCCTCCCTGAGTGCTGAGAGTAGAGGTATACACCATCGTATACAACTTACATGAATGTTCTGATCAGCATTATTCACTATAGCAACAGTTAGAAACATCTCCAATGCTTTCACTAGTAAAAAAGGATAACCAAAATGGAATACCTGACAATAAAACAAAGTATCTGGGACATGTTTTAGGATGAACCTTAAAAACATTATGCTAAGTGGAAAAAGTCAGGCTCAAAAGATGAAATGTTGTAGCATTCTACTTACGTGAAATGTCCACTCTAAACAGCTCTATGGACAGTGGGTCAGTGATTGCTTAGGGTTGAAAGAAAACAAGAGTGATAATGGGATGCCAATGTGAGTTGGTACATACAGTAACCACCACTGAACTATACATCCTAAATGGATGGATTGGATGGGCAGGGATTGCACAATAAAGCAGATAGATAGATAGATAGATAGATAGATAGATAGATAGATAGATAGATAGACAGACAGACAGACAGACAGACAGACAGACAGACACAGACAGGCAGGCAAGCAGGCAGGCAGCCAGCCAGCCAGCCAGCCAGCCAGCCAGCCAGCCAGGGTTACCAGGGTATGCAATTATGAAACTGATACAGAACCACATGTACATGACAGTGTATACATCTATTTATTCTTCTGAAGGAAATACTTATGTATAAACATATGTGTTTATATAAATGTGAGTGTGTGTGGGGTATATGTACAGACATACCATCATTTAGATGTTTCCACATATATAAAATGTTTTTGAAAATATACAATAAAAATAAAAAGGGCTGGAGATATGACTAAATGCAAAGGCACTAATTTTAATCCCCAGTATAACAACATTATATCATTAACAGTCGTTTGTTACAATAAGTGAGAAGAGACAAGGGTGGCCAAGAGCAAGTAAAAGTTTAGTTTGTAATTTCATATCTTTTAGGCACTAACCTACTGTTTCCACAGGTATTACATACACACATTTTTCTAAGAGATGTGCTTGAGTATTCAAGTATATACATACATCAATACATACACATTAAAATATAGCAAATACAGTAAATATTCCAATTGGTGAAATTATTGTTGGATTTATGAAAACTTATTTTACAACTTATTTTACTTTTTTGTGTATCTCAAACTTTCTTTAGTAATTAAAAATAATTTTAACAATGGAATGTTCCTTTGAAAGCCAAGGCAATTTCTTGTGCCAAAGTAATTTTGTAACTTCTAAGAGATCAACAAAGTTTACCTTTTTGACTTTCCACTTCTTCCCTTTCAGATACACTAGAAACTTCCTGAAGAGCATCAACCCTCTTGGTCACTAATGCCTCCAGATTCAGCTCAGGCCTGGTGAATGTACTTTTTATTTGCAAATCACTCTCCACTTTAGAAGCTATACTCCTAGAAGTGATGAAATAAGAGAAATTTAGAAATAAGCAAGAATTCTCTCATTGTAACATTGACACATTCGGTCTAACCCTGGGCTACCTATCATGGGCCACACTATTCATGTTCATTTCTTTGCCACTTAGCTAGACAGCCAGCCCCAAGGAGTTTTAGTTTTGTTTTATTTTGACCTCAGTACTGGGGACTGAACCCAGGGCCACTGCACTAAGCTATATCACCAGTGCTTTATTCTTTATTTTGAGACAAGGGATCACTAAACTACTAAATTGCCTTAGCTGGATTCTCCTGCCCCAGCCTTCCTGCATGCACCACCATGCTCAGCTAAGTATTTCTTAATGCTAAAATAACTAATATTAAAAAAAATGTTTCAAAACTAAAATAACTACTAGAGCTGATGATACAGCTCAGCCTGTATCAGTGCCTGCCTGGCAAGCATGAGGTTGTGAGTTCCACTCCTGGTATCAAAAAATAAATTAAATTAAAATAACTAATACCTTTACTAGACATTTTGAAATTCTAGACCATATTTATGAAACAGTACATTTATATAAATCTATTTCATTAAAGCTTCAAAGACATATAAAAACACTGTACAGTGATATCTCAGTTCACATAGTTCTTTCCACTATTCTGGTCACAAACCGAACTGGACAAGAAAGGAATCAAATTTCCCCATAAAGTCAACACTGAACCTAACCACTGAATTTGATTCAGTTATCATCCAATTCAGTTTGAAACCAGAATCATGGAAGAATCAAGTTCATGAACCAAGGTGCCACTGTATAACTTTAATAGGCAAACCATTAATCCATTACGATCTAAATCAGTCAATCCTTAATTTAATGTGTAAGAAATCAGCTTTGCCTACTTTAAATATATACTAAAAATAGTGAAAGTTACAGACTGAAGAGATGGGACTTAAATATATTAATTGAATACTAAAATAAACCTGGTTTAAAAAATGAACTAAATACATAAATACATAAAATAAACCTGGTTGATGTGTTCTCCATTGCTTCCTCCTTTAAACCAACTTCTTCTTTAGTATTCTGTTCATCTGATATACTCCTCTTTTCTTCAGATGCAGATGTATTAATGACAGATGAAGAAAGCTCCTGACATTCATGAACAATTTTGTGATTTACATTATCTGGGCTAAAAGGAATATGACTTTTATCCTTTGAATGAACCTCAGGAAATACACATACTCCTACTGCAGAAAAAAATAGGAAATTAAAATTGAGGCAATATGAATAGAAATCCAAATAAAATGCATTCTTCAACATTCAATAGCTTTAACATTCTGTATGTTCTTTTTTTGGCTGCAGAGTTTACTACTGTATATGTTTCATATTTCACGTCTTGAATTTGGCCTGTAATGAGCTTGATTCTTTAGACTGAAACTTCATGCTATTATAAGTAAAAATGAAGCTGAGCATAGTGGCACATGCTTTGCAATCTCAGCATTCTGGGAAACTGAGGCAGGTTCAAGTCCAGCCTGGGCAATTTAGCAAGACCCTGTTTCAAAATAAAAAACAAAAATAAAAATGGCTCAAGATATATATCGGACAAAGGCCCTGGGTTTCTTGCCCCATACCAAAAGGAGAAAAAGAAAAGGTAAAACTAAGTCCCTTTGTTATTTGCAAAAACTTAACTATATAACCCTAGATTTCAAGATAGGCCTATCTTCAGTAACTAATTTTTAAAACTTGTACTTTATTTTCTAGAGATCTATGATGGGCTTCACTCTGATACTTAGACACTGAGAAAACAGACACTGCACAACGCAAATCAGAATTGCAAATCCTGAATTGCACGGTCACGAGTTTAAAAGTCTTAACAATGACGGTTGGGTTTTTGGCGGAGATGGACAGGACACTTGCCTAGAATGTGAGAGGATGAGGTCCTAGGTTCAATCCTTAGCACTGTGCCAAAAATAAAAGTCTAACAACTAAAATGATGACAAGATGACAGGTCAGTTATTACCAGTTATACACCAGCATTATTCAACTAATGTAGTTAAGATAACAATAAGGATCACAGCTTCTAACTCAGTCAAATATATTAAAAATCCAGGCTACCACATCTTTTTTGGCAGTGTCCTAACTATCAAAACAGGATACTTATTCAATGGCCCCTAATATCCCCTCATAGAGCATCTGTCATCTAATCTGAAGACTATTTCAAGGAGCAGAAACTCCTTTGCTAAACAAACACATAAAGTGATCAATGATCAATTAACCACTGACGTTATGATAAGGTAGAAAATTCACTAGATCGACTATTCCATAAATATAAATTATTCTTAATAAACCATGTTCACTGTCTCAAAATGGTTACGGCTACATCTAACAGGGCTAAAATAATGAGTGAATCATGCACAAATATTATCTCTTCTAGATAAACAACAGTGATGACAATTTCAAATATAAAAGGTTTATGCAGGTCGGGAATTTAGCTCAGCGGCATAAGCACCTGCCCAATAAGTGCAAGGTCATGAATTCAATCTCCAGTACCAAAAAAAAAAAAGAAAAGGCTTATAACTCAAAGTGTAGCCATGATTTCTTATCAGATACACTCTAAGTTTTGCTTTGGTAGCCTTGTCTTCCATTCTTACCATCACTCTGCTCCATGCTCATCTCCGACTGCAGTACCAGGTCTCCCATGGTGAGTAAGGTTATGGCTGCTTCTGTGCTTCCATCGCTGGGACCTTGGGAAGAAACATGGCAGCATTGAAACAGATGAAGGAGTATGAAAATGAGTTTACTTGAAACAGAGTCTGAACTCAGGTGTTTTTTTTCTAGCAATGGTTTCACCATTCTCTGTACACTGTTCCCTTACTAATGTGGTGTTTTGTTCAGCCTATAGACTACCAATTAAAAAATCATTAACTCTTGGCTTTTACCTGCTGAAAACACGAAATGCTTAAAAAATGCTGCTTTATTACACATTTAACTTGGCTCACCTTCACATCAAGTGCAATGGATTCATCTAAAATGTCCCTCAAAGGGCTCCTATCTTCATAGCTGAAGCTTCTGGAAGGTGAGAAAATCATGGGATGCTGTACTCCTTCATGGAGTTACCCACTGAAGAGCTCAAAGCTGAGTGCTAGTAGGCAATGGCCCTGGCTGTCTGAGCAGGATCTGAAAGGGTGTGCTTTGTTCCCAGCCACTCTTTCTCTTCAGCTCTCTGCTTTCCTCTGCCAGACACCTCCACCACGATGACCCTGCTTTGGAGCCAACCCATCCTAGACTAAAAAGTCTCATCCTTCATAAATCCTCCCTCCTCTCAGTTACACATAACAGACCTTTCATCCCTAGTGGGAAGGTACCTAATATACCAGGTTTAATACAGGGATAATTTACTCAACAGCTGAATCATTTTATCCAACACTCCAGCAAATCAATTCATTTCCAAACTGACCCACTGCTAAAGCACTGTGCTGGTGCTAACCAAGCAGTTCTACCAGCTTCCATGTAAAATGTTACCTGCTTCATCCTGGATCTGTTCACCTGTGGTCATTTCCTAAAAGAGGAAAAGATAAGTAACATGTTAAATATTTTCCCTAAACACAAGTCCTTTTCTCAAAAAGCACTACATTTTACAACACTTTCTATATATTTTAGTTAGCAATAATAAATTCTATTTTTTAATTCATAAAATTTCAGAAACAAGCACAAAGTAACTTCGTCTCTTATTTTTTTCTTATATGCAAAGTATAACTCTAATCATACGCTATATACATTTAATTCTTGTTACTTCTCTACATTCATAATCCTTCTACCACAGTCAAACCTGCTGCCAGCATTTATCCAATGAAAACAAATCTAAAAAGTATCCAAAATTGTTTATACTACTAGGCAACTTTAAACTGAAATGATATTTAGTAAACTGATGTGGGGTAATGATTAGAGCATGTTATATGTATGTACAAACCTGACAAAATGAAACCCATTAACCTGTATAACTCATTAATCTGTATAGTATGCAATAAAATGGGAGGGGAAATGTGAAAGAAAAAAAAATGGCAAAACACAAAACCTCAAATCATGGCCTCCCCCAGTGAATATTCAATTAATATTCACTGAATGCTTCGTATTTGTCATACACCACAGAAATACTGCAATTGAGCCAGCACCTTTGTACTGAACCATGCATGTCCCCAGCACCTTTTTTAATTCTAAAATAGGATTGTGCTAAACTGCTAAGTTGCTCAGGCTGGGCTCAAACTTTCAATCTCCCTGCCTCGGCCTTTCTGAGTGCTAGAATTACAGACATGTGCCACCACACCTACCTTAAACTGCAATGTTTTTAAAATACAATTTTAAAATTATGGATTTCCTTATCTCCCTTTTACCTATCTTTATTTCTTTCTCCTGCCCCAATACTGGATTAGTGTTAGCCTGGTCTAATATGGCTGGTGTCCTTGAAAGAAAAAACAAAGGTGTAACACAGGGAAAACATCAAGTGGTAATAAGGAGGACAGGCTGGGATTATAGTGCATTAAGGAAAGAAATGATAGGCATCCCCAACAATGCCAGAAGGCTTCACCCTCTCAGTCTCCAGAAAAACTAGCACTGTGTCACATGTGGTTTTGGACTTGTAGACTCCAGAAGAGAATGTATTTCTATAGTTTTTACATATCCAGTTGGTGATATTTTATTACATCTAATATGGAAAACTAGTATTGAAAGGAGTAAACTTATCTCTATTTAGAGATGATATAAAAATACTAAGTATATAGAAAATATTAAGGAATACATTGAAAAACTCTTAGAAGTAATGAGCAAAATTGCAGGATCCAAAACCTAAAACACGAAAATCAGTTATATTTCTATACACTTGCAAGAAGGAATTCAAAAATGAAATTAAGAAAAACAACCCATGGGCCGGGAATTTAGCTCAGTGGCTTAAGTGCCTGCCTGGCAAGCACGAGGTCATGAGTTTGATCCCTGGTACCAAAAAAAAAAAAAAGAAAAGAACAGAACCCATGTCAAGTCTGGAGCACATGTCTGTGATCCCAGCACTGAGGTCCTGAGGCAGAAAGATCACAAGTTTGAACCCAGCCTGGGCAACTAAATAACTTAACAAGAACTTGTCTCAAAATTTTAAAAATTTTTAACATGGGTTAGGGGTGTGAGTGAAAAGGCCCTGCATTCAATCCCCAATTCTAAAGGGAGGTGGTAAGAATGAGTCCATTTGTCACTTGCAGAAATTACTAATCCCAGATGAAAGTGAAGATAGGACTGCCTTCATGTTCAAGAAATTTGTGATGGGCTTCATTCCAATGCAGTGGCACTGAAGAAAAAGTCTTACAGGAACCACAAATCAGAGACATTTGATTATGTCTCAACACTGACAGGAGGTTGTAGTGCCCTTCAAAACCGATCTACAGAGGTAATGCAATTATAATTAGAATTCCTGCTGATTTTCTTTGTTGACACTGAAAAATTGACTTTAAAATTCCTACTGAATTAAAAATTATCTATGTTAGCCAAAATAATCCAGCCAAAAAGAAAGGAGAAATTGTATTTCCCAACTCTAAACCTCAGCAATGCAACAACAGCCAATACATCATCACCAGTATAAAGGCAGACATATAGATCAATGAAACAAAACAGTTCAGAAATCAATCCATGCATCTGTGGTCAACTGATTTTTAAAGACTGCCAATACCATTTAATAGGATCTTTTTAAGTAAAGTTTACCATGTCATGGCAGTGTATGCCTCGAATCTCAGTACTGAGGTTGAGATAAGGAGAATCAAAAGTTTGGGCCCTGCCCAGGCAACTTAGCAAAACCCTGTTTCAAAAAATAAAGGGGCTACAGCTATAGATCAGTGTGAAGGTCTTGGGTTCAGTCCCAATACCACCCAAACAAAATTAGATAAAGAGGTTATGTGACATAGAAAAAATTAACTCCAACCAGGAGTGACAGTGTCCACCTATATTCCCAGCATTCAAGAGGCTGAGCCAGGAGGACCACTGTGAGTTCAAGACCAGCCTGGGGTAGTGAGTTTAAGGCCAACCTGAACTACAGAGTGAGACCCTGTCTCAAAAAAACAATGCCTGACAAGTGTGAGGTCCTAAGTTCAATTCCCAATACCCAAAACAAACAAACAAAAACTAAAGCCTCCAAGTAGATCAAAGACTTAAACAGAAGAGAAAAAATACAAACATCTTAAAGGAAAATAAAAATAAAACTTTAGAACCCTGGATATGGCAAAGGAGTTTTAGATAATACTAAAAATGATGTTGGATGTAGTGGCAGATGCTTGTAATCTCATACAAAGGCTGAGGCAGAGAATTACCCTGAGTTTGAAGACAGCCTGGGCTACATAGTAAGTTCAAGGACAGCCTGAACTTCATAACAAGACTGTCATTAAAAAAAAAAAAAAAAGCAAAAGCAACTGAAGATAAACTGAGTAAAGTGGACCATTATCAAAATTAGCAATGTTTGTGATTTAAAGGCAACCAACAAAAACACAAAAAGATAACCCAAAGAATAGAAGAAAATACAATATCTGTAAATAATTTACTTGATAAGGAACTTGTATCTAGACAATATAAAGAATTCTTACAACTTAATAAAGAGATAAATGGTTCAAATAAAAAATAAGCAAAACATCTGAATGAACGTTTCTCCAAAAATCATGCCCAATAAGCACATGAAAGAACTCAACATCATTAATCATCAAGGAAACGTAAATCAAAACCATAATGAGACATTCATTCCAAATTGAACAGATAGCTAGAGCCAAAATATCACTTAACAAGTGTTAGTAAACATGGAGACATAGGAACCTTCACACACTGCTGGGAATGTAAAATGGTCGAGCTGCTCTGGAAAATGGCTTGGCAGTTTCTGAAACAACTAAACAGAACTACCACATAAGCTAGCAATTACACTCTTAGGAATGTATCCAAGAGAACTGAAAACTTGTGTTCTCGCAAACGGTTGTACCTGAGTATTTATAACAGACAAAGACGGAAAACAACCCAAATGTCCATGAATAGATGAACACAATGTAGTAAATAATTTGGTTCCAAAAGTAATGAAATACTGACAACACATGCTAAAATATGCATAAACACTGAAGACATAAAGAAGTCAGACACAAAACACTGTATTTTATTATCCCATTTCAATGAGGTGTCCAACATAAGCAAATCTATAGACAAAAGTAGGTAAATGCTTCCCTAGGCCTGGGGAGATCCCAAAAGAGGAATGTGGAGCAACTGAAAATGCTCATGGGGTTTCTGTCTTTCTTTTGCAGTACTGGGGAATGAACTAAGCTACATTCCCAGGCCTTTTCATGTTTTGGTTTTTTTTTTTTAACTTTGGAGAGACAGAATGGTAAGCTGCCCAGAATGGCCTCAAACTTGTCAATTTCATACTTCAGTCTCCTAAGCAGCTGGCGCTAAGGCCCATCGCCATCTAGGAATTTTTGAGGCAAAGATAGTGTTCTAAACTTGACTAGTGATGCTTGAAAAACTCTATGTATACTAAAACTCTTCATCTTTACACTTTAAATGCATAAATTATATTGTGTCTAAATTATATTTCTAAAATAAATAAATAAATTATATTTCTATAGATGTTTTGTAAAAACTTATGATTCTAAGTCTTCATACCAAATATGAAAGAGTATAAAACACAATGAAACTAAATATACTTTAAGTAATATACATTATATAGATTTAATGTAATAAATTCTAGTGTAAAAGTCTATGGGGATAGTAAAAGCTCTATGCATACACACATACACACACACACACACTAATGCTTTCAAGTCAAACTAAAATGTATTATTTGCACGTTTTTATTATTCATACTAATATGTCCCACATAAGAGGAATTAGCTAAAAACTGTCAATTAAAAGCATCAAAATAACCCTCTAGTCCTTTAAAAGAATAAAAAATTACAATGGATACTCACAAATGGCATATTCAAATTACATTCTTCCTCCAGTTTCTGAATAGTCACATCTGCATTCGAGAGCTGATGTTCAACAACAGTTACACATCCGACATCTGCAACATTCACGGTTATTTCAAGCTGTCAAAATAAAGTTTTATCATTTCATTTTTGCAATTCTAGAAATAGTAAAACAAAACCTCATTTTCCACATCCAGTATAATGAAATGTTAAATGTGAGAAATAACCCACATTTGTGCAAAATGAGAGCACTGAAATGTAGCACTTTAAGTTATAGCACATCAGCAAAAGTAAAACATTTAAAATTTCTAAGAGGTCTGCACCTATTGTAACCACTAATCCAACTTTCTAAGGTTAATCTTCTCAGGGCCTGGTGTTTCAATTCTCATTTTCCTCATTTTGTCCCCATTTTGCTCTACTTTACTTCTTCCTTCTGTTGTCATTTATGAAATGCTCCCTACAAGGAGAAAAATATGGATATAAGGATACAAAGTCAATACCTTTTGACTTGTAGGGCTGCCAAATGAAGAGTATGAATGATACCTGCTTGGATCCTGGCCTCAATGAAAGCACAAATATAAAAGAAATACACATACTAACCAAATTAGCCACTGTACTAAGTGGTATAACGAGATGAGTTAAAGTACCTAAAAAGATTTCATCACAATTGAGCATGATGGCACATACCTATAATCCTAGCACTCTAGTAAGGCTGAAGAAGGAAGGTCAAAAGTTCAAGCCCAGCATGGGCAATCTGGTGAGACCTTGTCTCAAAATAAAATCAAAAGTAAAAACAAGAGCTGCAGAAGGCCCCAGGTTAAATTCCTAGTACTGGGGGCGGGGGGGGATATTGTCCTATCACCCCCACAGCCACCAAAAAAAAAAAAAAATTTTTTTTTTTTTTTTTGAGATAAGGTCTTGCTATGTAGTTCTGACTGGCCTTGAACTCACTATGGAGCCCAGGTTGACACTGAACTTGCAGCAATCCTCATGCTTCAGCCTTCCAAGTGCTGAGACTAAAGGTATGCTCCACTATACCTGGCTATACAGGTTTCCAGGTGCCCACAAAAACACGTTCACTCATACTCTTCATTTGGCAGCCCTACAAGTCAAAAGACCCTATATTCAGGGGACTAAAAATATACTGATTTAAGTCCTAGAATATATACAATAAAGTATAGCTCTTATTCCCTTACTAACAGAAAGATGAGTTTAAAAAAAAAAAAAGATTGCCTGATTCAGTATAAACTGTGAGTAATAAATTAAGTCTGAAAATTTTCTAAAGACACAGTTATTCTAAGAACTGGGGATGTAGCTCACTGGCAGAGTACTTGCCTAGTATGTGTAAGGTCCTGGGTAAACCCTTGCACCTTTAAAAAAAAAAAAAATAAGATACATGCTATTATAGTAACACTTAGATGTTTTGTTTCCTCAGATTGGAAAAATGTTTGCAAATGTCCAATAGGCATGCCAGGTATGGTGGCAGGTGCCTATAATGACTGCGTTTTGGAAGCTGAGGCAGAAGTATTGTAAGTTCAAGTCTAACCTGGGAAACTGAGCAACTTAGGGAGACCCTGTCTAAAATCCAAAAATGGGTAGAGATGTAGCCCACTGTGGAGGTCCTGGGTTCAATCCCCAATATTGAGAGGAAAGAATAAAAGGTGCAAATTAAGTATCTTTCAGATGAAGCATTAGCCTATTTCTCTCATTATTTTTACTTTGATTCTCTTGATGAGCCTGGACCACAAGTGATGGCTAATCACAGATCTACTGCTCATTCCTAAAGTGAGGCCCCAGACAACTTAAGGTTCGTAGCAATTACTAGAGAATGAACTCTTCAAATCCTAATAATCACAAAGAGAAAAAATGATAATCCACTTTTAAAAAGGAAGAAAAAAACAAGCACAAGAAAGTGCCAAGTATTTAACAAAAACCAACTACCTCTTCCATCGTTTCCTCAATCTGAGCAGAAACAGGCTCAGGGGATCTGAGACCAAGAGGGACAAACACTGGTGCTTTGTTTACTTCCTCTGGAGCAAGATGGCAGCTCTCTTCTTCATAGTCAGACTCAAAGTCCTGAGCATCGTCATCATCCTCTTCCTGGGAAGCCCGAAGGGTCACCAGCATGGCTTTGGGAGCCCGTGGCTCTTTCCTGGGGGTCTTAGCCCTTGCTCGCTTGGTTCCGCGCCCTCTGGTGACACTAGCTTTGACTTTCCTCTGCATTCTCCTTTCTCCATGATCTACCTCACTCCCAGAGGCAGAGGTCACTGATCTTCCATCTAGAGCAGTTCTAGAGTAATTTGATTCTTTCAACAGTTGTGGACTGCTGGATGTTTAATCAAATTAACAATATGGTCATATATGTGCCAGGATAATTTTAATGAAAATCAAACTTTTACAGTGAAATCTTAGTTTCAGTCATTAAAATGAATACTCTCTTACCACCCACTCTTTTAAAAAACTTAGGTTGTGAAAATAAGAAAGGAATAATGTCCCATATGTAAAATACAGTAATACTTGTTTTAATAATGTTTTCATTTTCTTTAGTGATCCTAACAAAACAGAGCTTACTAACCATAAGAAAGTAGTACTTAGGTTGTCACTCAGATGTAATTCTTAGTTTTCTACAGAGTTTGCAGAGTACATCTTTAATTCTGGGCTATTTTCTCCCATAATATGGTAGAGACAAGATAATCGCAAAACTAGAAATTGTTAGAAGAAAAAGGATTGGATAAAAAGAAAAAGGGAGAAACAGAAACTCAATCAGATCAATGCTGGTGGGTTGTTTCACTTTTGTTGTTTTGTGGTGCTGAGAATCAAACCAAGGGTTTTACACATGTTAAGCAAACACCCCCAGGCCACAATGTTTTTTAGAGCCCGGATTCCTTCCCACTTTCTTTGAAAAGCATGGATGCAGGGAGCCCTTTTTTTGTATTTGTAATGCCATTCAAACTAGCACTCTAATTACATAGGTGATGCATACTAATCTTTGGTCAGGTTATTGCTCAGGTCTAATAGACTCAATACCCCAAAATTTTCTACCTGGAAAAGAAAAATCTTACAAAGAAGGCCAGGAAAAAAGTAAACTGTTGCAAATAAACAGAAAAATTAAAAAAGAAACATTTAAAAATCTCCACTTATATTCACAAGTCATCTTTTTAATCAACTTGCTAAGTAGGACATCTATGAAGAATAGGAGATTTTTAAGCACCTGCCTAGCAAGTACAAGGTCATGAGTCTGATCTCTGATACAAAAAAAAAAAAAAAGAATAAGTGATTTTTATTTCTATTCTTATATTTGGTAAATAAAATGTTACCTTGTTAGTTTATTGAAATACTGGTCTTCACCAATTGAAGACACAGACTTATCTTGTACAGTTTCCTCTCTAATACTTTCTGATGGTCCAACAACTTGTAATTGAGCATCTTTTTTGGCCAAAATGGACTCTTCTGAACCTTTGCAATCTTTTCTTTCTGAAACTTCTGGAGATGTCACAATTTCAGCTTCTTCCTTAAATATAATATGAAACAACTAATATTACTATAAAAATAATCTCTGTGATACTGTGGTTTACCAGTTTGGCCTAAATCTCTAAGTTTTTGCATATATATAAGTGATGTTTCTCAATTAATCATGAAAATCAGGCTGGGACTGTAGCCCAGCGGCAAAACACTCACTCTGCACATCAGACGTCCTGGATTCAATCCCCAAAACCATAAAAAAAGGACTAAATTTTCCACAAAAAGTTACAATATTTTCCTGTATTTTAGTAATGTCCCATATGTAAAATACAGTAATACTTGTTTTAATAATGTTTTCATTTTCTTTAGTGATCCTAACAAAACAGAGCTTACTAACCATAAAAAATATCCAAACTTACTTTTAGATGGAGCTGGGTGTCAGGATTTCGTTGGTGCAGTGAATTACCTTCTGGTTTACTTGTTACACTCTGATCTGCTGGGCCTTTTTCTATACCTGCTTCTACTTTTCTACTGTGGGCTCTTCCCAAATCTGGCTTAGTCTTTTGGAATTTCCTTCTTATCAACTGTACTGGACTGGGAACACATAGCTTATTTTCATGCCTAAAATGAAGTATAAATCATGTTGAAGAACAAAATCAGAATTCTTTATTGATGTAACAGCTATTAAATCAAACTGTTTTAGATACAAAACAACTCTAAGTTCAAAGGACTACATCTATATAAATTCGGGATAAAGCCAAGCATGTACAATGATATCTTGCATTGCTGATATGAATAGAAGAATATAAAGGCTTCCATTTTCTGGAAAGCCTAGGGAATAACTTTATAATAATATTAAGCTTTTTTCTTTACTTTCATTCACTCATTCTGATGTGTAGTTTCATGTTACTTTTAAGTAATTTTCACTGAAATAACTAAATGCCAGTAGCTGAAAATGGATTTCATAATGGCACTTTAAAGAAACACCTTTAACTGGGCTCCAAAGCACAAGGCAATACACAATGGTCATAACCACTTCATCTTTCTGCTAAAGAGTAGCTTGAAAATAAAAAGTATCATATGCCTCAAAGCTCACCAGAATGGTCAGGCCCTAGGTTACAACAACAAAACACTTCACAGAAAAATTTGTTTTGTAACTGATCTATATCTGCCAAATCAGACTAAGACAAGGCTTTAACAAGGTTTGCAAAGGAACCCGAACAGCCATCTTAAGGTTTCCTGCAAATTCAGTATTTTAATAGCTAGCAAAGACCTGAATGAAGTTTAAATAATAACAAGCTGGGTATTTGAGTTCTCTGTAAGACCTGTGTTAAGAACTAATCCTAACAAAATTTCTAACTCAAACACCTAGAAAAGAAAGCAATTAGCACATTTGCAATGTACCAACCAAGCTCAACCAGTGTGAAGCACCAAGGCAGCACACACCAAGTTCCAACACAATTACGACACTAATAAATTCCAATGCAAGCTAATGTACTGGCAAAACAACTTACACTCAATTGAAGTATGGGCTGTCAAGTGAGAGTCTACAAAGATATTAGAATAAAACATATACTTAGGCCCATTGTGCCACTACATCAAAGAGAGACAACAAATTTTGGATGTAAGGTTAAACTAATTTTAAAACTAGACCGAGACAGTGAATCTCAGTCACAGCAAAACTAACAGAATAAACTTTAAGATCTAGAAAAAGTTAAAAAGGGGAGAAATTTAATTGCTGTACAAGAAGTTTAACAGAATTGTCTAAAAAAAAGAACAGAGCTCTCTCATTAAAAAACACATAGGGCCAGGGATTTAGCTCAGCAACATAAGCGCCTGCTTTGCAAGCACGTGGTCGTGAGTTCTCCCCAGAACAAAAACAAAAACAAAACAAAACAAAACAAAACAAAAAAACACATAGGCTAAGCATATAATAATCTGAAACATGAAAAGCTTCATTCAGGAAATACTGCTCATATACCATGACAATTTGCTACTTGAAAGTCACAAATCTCTGAAAGTTTAAACTAACTGCAAATGATACCTTGACTAAGTCATTTAAATCCTCCAGGACAACTGTAAGAGAGAACATAAGAAGAGACTGACTCCAGAGAAAAAAAGGCCAGATTCCTTCCAAGGACCCTCAAAGGTCTCCCTTCTGTGCCCTGGGCCTCCAGCTCACACACACTCCCACCCCTCCTCTCTCACCAACCACCAGCATCTGCATCTGGGCAGCTCCTCACAGTCCAGGGGCTTCCAGAGCTTCCCTTGCTTCCCAGTGACTCCTTCCCTCCCTTCAGTGTCCCCAGGACTTGTCCTCATTTCTCTTCACTTTTCCCTCCAATGGTGCTCCCTCCCCATCACATTCTTTTTCTCTGATTTATTACTTATTTATTCAGCTTATTTTTCTCACTTATAATGTATTTCCCCAATTCAAATATAACATTCACAATGACAGGAATTTTTGATATTTGAGCCCTACATCACTAGCACCTAGAACAATGCCTGCCACACAGGGGACACAAATGTTTATGAAATGAATGAATGAATGTATAAGGTTCTTTTCAATAGCATTACAGAATTACTCAATTCTATAATTTGATCTGTGAAACCAAAACAGGATTACATTATACTCAGAAAATATATCCACAGTTAGCAATGAGGAGTAACCAGTCAAGTGTGGTGTCACACAACTGTAATCCCAGCACAAAGAGGCTGAGTCAAGTGGATCACAAGGTCTACTTCAGCCTGGCAACTTAGCGAGATCCTATCTCAACATAAAATAAACAGGGCTAGGGACACAGTTCAGTGGTGGAGTACCCATGGGTTAGATCCCCAGTATTGCAAAAAGAAAAATAGAAAGTATCCTACAAAGATAATATAGTAAATCAGATGGGTCAAAAGAGCCCAGCATGGTGGCACACGCCTGTAATCCCAGCACTTGGGAGGCTGAGAAAAGAGGACTGCCACAGGTTTGAGGCCATCCTGAATGAAATAATGAGCTCAAGGCCACACTGAACTACATGGTGACATCATGTTTCAAAGGAAAAAAGGAACCCTAGAAGACTGAGGCTGAAGGGTCACAATTTAAATCCAAGCCTGGGCAAACCTGCAACTTGGACAGATTCTGTTTCAAATAAATTAACAAAGGAGTTGGGGATGTAAGCACAGTGCTCCTAGGTTCAATCCCTAGTACAACAAAAAAAGGGAGAAAGACAGAGGAGGGGAGTAAGGAGATAAGAAAGAATAAGAATGAGAATGAATGAACCAGGCACGCAATTCTTATTGTAACTGAAGTAGATTTAAAATTAGTCCTGGCTGGGCAGAGGCTTTAGCTCGGTAGTGTAAACGTCTGCCTGGGAAGCACAAGGTCATGAGTTCAATCCCCAGCACCCCCCTCCCAGAAAAAAAAAAAAAGTTCTGGTGACCACACTTGTAACCCCAATATGGAGAAGCCTGGGGGTAAGAGGGACCACTGAGAGACTGAGGCCAGCCTGGGCTACACAGTGAGTCCAAGGCCAACTTGAACTACACTGTGAGACACTGTCTCAAAAAAAAAAAAAAAACTAAAATAACTAACAAGTAACTAATCATTATCCTTTCATAAAAACTTTATGATGTAAAGTTTTTATAAAATCAATTATACAAAAATCTATCTTTATTTTTTATACATTTTATAGTTTTCTCATTAAAAGCAAACTCACCTCATCTTTTCACCTGAGATTTTTTTTTTGTTACCATGCAGGCTTTCTGCAAGGACCTCATGACTCTGATTTTCATCCATACTGTATTCTGAAACTTTGGAGGACACAACTTCAATTTCAGTTTCAATTTGAGAATTTGACTGAAAAGACAAAAATCACATTAGCATTTTTTTAAAAGACCAAAACATCCTCCCAAAATATTTCAATCATTAAAAAGGTTTCTGGTGCTGAAGGTTGAACCTAGGGTGTGTTCTACCACTGAGGAATACCCCCAGCACAGGTAGTTTTTTAAAATTAAGATTCAGCAGGCAAGGTGACAGACACCTGTACTCACACCACATGGGAGAATGATAAACCATGAGTTCAAGCCCAGCCTAGAATACACAGTGAGATACTGTTTCCAAAAAAAAAAAAAAAGCAAAATTAATAATAAAATTAAGATTCAAACAAGGGCCAAGAGCAGTGGTGCAGTCTATAATCACAACTCCTTGAAGCTGAGACAAGAGGATCATCAGTTCAAGGTTCTCTGGACAACTGGCAAGATCTTGCTTAAAATAAAAAATAAAAATAGCTAAAGACATAGCCAGTGAGAAAATCTTAGGTTCAATTCCTATACCACCACCAAAAAAATAGTAAGACCTCACCTCAGAAAGTCAAACCAGAAATTAGTTCAGACAGAGTTGCACTGATTATCACAATATGTTTATATAATGCTTTAAAAGTCATGAGTATCTGTTGTAAAACTCAAAATTTCAAATGTCTGACCTAAGGGTAAAGAAATTGTCTAATATACACAAGGTCTTGGGTTCAATTCTCAAAATCAACAAAATAGAAATAAAACTAAATGAATGCATGGATCAATGAATGAAACAAAGAAAGAAATATACTGAGTGTGGTGGCACACACACATAATCTTAGCACTCAAAAAGCTAAGGCAAAAGGATCACTGCAGGTTTGAAGCCAGCCTAGGCTACAAAGTCAGTTTAAGGCCAGCCTGAACTATGTATCGAAAATCTCTAAAACAAAACGTAAAATCCTACATTCAATCCCCTTCACCACAAAACAAAAAAAATGCAAAGGGTTTTTAGTGGTTATCTGAGGGTGGTGAGATCTGGGTCATTTACTATATTATTTGGTACTGATTAAATGTTTCATAACAAATGATGTCACTAAGAGAAAAAAAAACCATTTTTCACTGAAAAAAAATCCAGGGCTCATTATCTTTTCCTTCACACTTAAGTCCCTTTTTTCTTTTGCCCTCAAGTTCCTTTTCCCCTTTGCCCTTTTTTTCTCCCTGTTCCTGCTACCATCCTATGATCTTCAAGAAATGTAGCTACTTTCTATGTACTATGAGGTAGAAAAAAATTCAGGGCTGAGATGTATCTCAGTGTAGGGTACTCAACCAGCATGCACAAGGACTTAGGTTCAATCCCCAGCACAAAAGATAGTGAGTCTGAAATAGTTTAGATACACTATGTATTCACTGAAGAGAATAAATGTCACATTACACTATTCTAAATCAAGTCCAATATTGATATTTTATTATGCATTAAAGTATTTGGTTTAGTTACAGAACTTACCACTGCCACCAATTTCTTGTCAGTTTCATGTTTTTGTAGCACTGTCATTTCATCTTTAATCATTCCTTTGGCTTCACTTTTTTCTACTACTTGCTTATGTCTAGCATTTCTTACATTTGGTCTGGGCCTCTGAAGTCGGACCCTTGTTGGGAGAACCATTTGAGTAACATTTTCCTTTACTTCTTGTTGGAAAGTGTTTATCTCTTGAACCCTAGAAAAGGTGACAGGAAGAAAGAGAGGGAGCCTATTATTGCTTGTGTTTATATGTCCCCCCAAAAACTCCTATGGTCCAGGTAGGGCTTTTGCAGAGGTGGCTGGATCTAGAGTGTGTGACACTGGAATTGATTCATGGTGCAATACTAGGACCAATGGTACTAGGATTAAGGGTGTGATTGCTACCTGCCCTAAGTAGTCTGGATAATATATAATGGATATGAAGAGGTGTGGTGGTTCCTTGCTTGCTTTGCTACCTACTGCCCATCATGAACTATTTCTCCTCTGCAATGCCTGTGTGCCAAGCCACCTGCCTTGCAGCCAGCCAATTATGAACTGAAACCACTGCAAACTTTACTAAATAAACCTTTCTCCCTTTAACTTTGACTGTCAGGTATTTTGTCTCAGCAATGAGAAAAGTAACTAAGACAGAGCTTGACTATAAAATGTTAACATTACTGCAAAATTATATAACTTGAATCTTCTCTTACTATGACAATTTTTGTTTTACTATTCAAGGAAATAACTTTTTCATTACAAAAACAGTATATGAAATAAAAGTCATTTCATTTCTCAAAACATAATAAACTTATACAATATATCTAGAATAGCAAAATTTATTAATTAATGGTTACCAGGAACCAGAAAAGGGCAATGAGGGCTAACATTTAGTAACAACAAGAGTTTCAATTTGTGAAAATAAAAGTTCTGGAGATGTACAGTGGTGATGACTGCACAATATGAATATACTTAATGCCACCAAGCAGTACACATAAAAATGGTTACAATGATCAATTTTGTGCTATATAAATTTTACAAATATTTTAAAGAATGTATATTGTATATAGTATTTTTTAAGTGAATTGCTTTGTACAGTATCTTAAACAGCTAATAAATAGCCAGCAGCAAGGATTAAAGTTTCAAATTCCATCTGATTTTCCATTTCAGGTGGTCTGCCATATCAATGAAAATAAACCAAGTATTCTTAATATTCACTTAAAAGAGATTAACACATTTTAATAAAAATAAATATCTAAAAGAACTGTCTTTCTTATTTCAGATTTTCAAGGAAGTATCACTGTTTACCCCACAAGAACAGCTGAGTCATTTTCCTGGGTCTGTGTCAACTGAGAATCCTCTCTGAGTTTGCAAGCGTGTGAAGGTGCTGGGTCCTTCTCAGGTTGTGGACACGGGAAGAGCACAGCTTCCTCCTTCTCGGGACCTGGTTTATCTTTTTCTCTTGATACTATTAGAGAAGTCACATCCTAAAAAGCAGAAAAAGCAAAAAATTTCATCCAGAGTTGGTAAAAGTATAGGCAAATTAAAACTCTCATTTACTATTAGAATTGATACACTCACTGTAGGCAGCAACAAAATTTTAAATTCCAGCAATTCCAGTTCTAGAAATTCATTTAATAAAACACCTAAAGTACATATACAAAGGTATTTATTATAGTAACCCCACTCTACCCCCAAAGCTGAGGATATTGCTACTAACTGGTACAGTGTTTGCCTAGATACCAAAATAAGGGGAAGGAAAAAAAAAAAACTACCACCACTGAATAATTCCTCCAGAGAAAAGGTAAATGGTTTATTGTTTATACCTTGGAAAAGGACAAATCTATCAGTAAGAGATTAAACAAACTTCTAATTTCTTTAAAATACCAATTAAGGGGCTGGGGATTTAGTTCAGTAGCATAAGCGCCTGCCTTGCAAGCACATGGTTGTGAGTTCGATCCCCAGTACGGGTTAAAAAAAAATTTTTTTTAATTAAATTAAATTAAATTAAAATACTAATTAAAAGAAAAATTCTTTACACTGATTCAAAAAAGGTAAAATATTGAATTAAGTGGAAAAATCAAAAGGCAAGGTCTGGTGCCATTTTTTCAAACAATAAAAACACTTGCATATTTTATTATTTTTACAACTAGTAATTATTCAGAAAAGCTTAGGTGCAGATTTTCATTTGCGATGGAATTAACCAGAGATGAAAGGATACATGGGACATTATAAAAAAAAAAAATGGCAGCTCAGTAACAGAGCACTTGCCTAGTATGTGCAAGACTCTATGTTTAATCCCCAGCACAGAAGATATGAAAAGACTATTATTTTTAGTATATACAAATACTTTTCCAAATTAAAAATTTCATAGCAGAAAAGATAATTAACAAAACATAAGGCAAGGAGAAAAAGTGTAAATATTAATGTATAGTAAAGAACTAAACAATTCTTAGATGCCACAAATTAATTAATTTTTTGTTGTTTTTTTTCTTGCTTTGTTAAGATAGGGTTGTACTAAATCTCTCAGACTGGCCTTAAACTCTTGTTCTTCTTATCAGAGTCTCCCAAATGCTGGGATTATAGACATGTGCATAATAGCAGGTAAGAATTTTAATTCTAAAATGTACTTCATTTGTATAAAACATTCAATTTATGAGTGCTGACATTTCATTTCAAAGTTTTTGATGCTATCAAATAATCTTAACCTGTTATGGGCTAAATTAAAAATGTAAATAAAAGCTGAGTGTGGTGGTACACATATTGTAATCCCAGCACCTGAGAGGCTAAAACAGGAGGACCTCTGTGAGTCCGAGGATAGCCTGGGTGATACAGTGAGCTCCAGGCCAACTTGAACTACACAGAGAGGCCCTGGCACAAAAACACAAAACAAAACAGAAAGTAAACAAAACACCTAATTTAATTTCTATCAAGCTTTTAACTCCTCATCTTCTCCTTAAGGTAAAATAAAGGACTACTGTTCCCATTTGCTCTCTACAGAGACTACTACATTATCTGGCTAAGGATGCAAAGGCTGAGCCTCTGGCAAAACCTCGCCTTCCTTGATGACTCCCCACATCACACCTGCCCATCATCAGACACTGCAGCCTCTACCATAGCCTATGTGCAGGAACGAGGCACTCATGCAGGAGAACAGCATCACATGAACAGAAATTATATCAAGACACTTGGAAAGTTTAATAACCATAGTAACTAATGTTCCCAAGCCATCATCTTCACCACTCACAGGTTGCAAAGGGAGAGGATTAGCTTGTTCGCTGACCTGCTGAATCACAATGGTCTTCATTTGATTTGTCCTAGACACATATTTCTCTGCTTCTATAGTCTCTTTCCTTGAAGCTGCTCTTGCTAAGTTTGGCTTTGGTCTTTTGAATCGACTTCTCACAAAAGGTACTGGTTTCACTTTAAGTGGCTTCTGTTCTTCAGGAAGAGATTTGCTTTTGGAACAAGGATTATCAGACTTTTAGAATGAACTGAAGGGACAATGGGAGTGGAATCTTAGGATAATCTTAGAGACTGACAGTAAAAATTTAATTCTATTTTTTTTTTGAAACAGGGTCTCACTGTGTAGTCCAGGCTAGCCTTGAACTCATTCTGTAGCCCAGGCTAGTCTCCAACACACAGCCATCCCCCTGCTTCAGTCTCTCAACTGCTGGATTATAGGAATGTGACACTATACCTGGCAATCCTAAGTCTTAACAGGAAGAGAAATGAAACTATTTGACAGACCTTGAAAAACATGAGACTACAGGTAAGGTATGTACCTCAGGAATCACATCATCTTTATACAAAGCAAACACTGGCTGTCAAACCCATACTGACTCAGGAATATGTATTGCACACAGATTTGTATGTGTTTTGCATGTTATTTTTACAATCAATTGGAATGATCTCAATCCTCATCTTCCCAAAACTATTTAGTCTCAAACACTACCTTGTATAACTTATGCCTTGAAATCTCACTCCGTGTAACATGACACACAAGTACAACTTTTTTTTTTTTTTTGGAATGGTGATGGTTTCACACTTATTAAAGGAAGGGAATCCAAGAAAAAAAAAGGAAAAAATAAGGGTGGGCTACCATGAACAGGAACAATAGCAAATAAAACTTTCTATGGTTTTTCTTTGAAAGCACAGAAACCCCAGCTATACTGGTGCAAGCCTATAAACACAACATTCTTGAAAGGTGAGGCAGGAGCCTGAGCAACTAAGCGACTTAGTGAGACTCTGCCTTAAAATAAAAAATAAAAAGGGATGGGATACGGCTTAGTGTGAAGGTCCTGTGTGCAACCCCCAGTACCTTAGAGGGGGAAAAAAAGCACAAAGATCTATATACTTGTACCTTAAATTAGTATCTGAAAAGTGCTCAGAAATATCTGGAGGTTGTATCCCCTGGTCTTCAGTTTTACCAAGTTCAGATGTCTGTGAAGCAGTCTTCAAACAATGTAAGTGATCTGACACTTCCTTTCCAGGAATACTTTCTTCTATAGATGTGTACACCACTGGCTGTACTTCACTGGCAATATTCTGGAGAAACAGTCGCAGTAAACCAGCACATACAGAAGAGTCCATTAGCATTTCACACACTTTGAACAAAGCTTACTGTTCTATATACTTTCCTCTGAACATTTAGAAGCTTGTTTCTTAATTTTTAAATAAAATCTGGGTGGAGCAAGTTTGGTGGTGTATGCCTGGAAACCTTGCACTCAAGATGTTGAGGCAGGAGGATAATGAGTTCAAGGAAACCTTAGGATACAGAGTGTTTTCAAAGCCCAACTGAATACACAGTAGTAACTGTCTCCAAAAAAAAACAAAACAAGTCAACAAAATACAATTTAACACACAACAGTTAAAAGCCAGAATTCACAAGTCTTTCTTTTATATTGTACATTATTTTTGTAAACCTTAAATGCCACTGCCTACCCAAAAAAAAGTTTAAAAAAATTACATGCAAATGTTACAAGAGAATAAACTTTAAAAGAGGTAACTTCCAACAAAAAGGTGTTTTTTATTTAGTTTTGTTTTTTGTTTGGTTGATTACAGGCCTTGAACTTGATTCATGGCCCAAGCTCAGCATAGACTTGTGATCCTCTTGCCTCAGCCTCCCCAACAGACACAAAAGCAATTTTTAAAATCGGCAGAGCAAAAAATAAAGAGGAAAAAAAGAGATAGCCCCTCCCAAAATTTTTTTCCAGTACTATGCTCATACTAAGGTCATTCAAATTCAATCTAATTTCTTATACTCTTTTTATCTGAAAGATTAACTTCAAACTGCTATTAAAAATAGTAACTTTTCAGCCAGGCATGGGGCACATATCTATAATGCTAGCACTCTGGACAGCTGAGGTAGGAAGATTGCAAGTTTAAGCCTAGTCTGGGCAATTCAGCAACTTAGCCAAACTCTGTCTCACAATTTTAAAAAAAATTTTTTTAATTTTAAAAAGGGATGGGGATGTAGCTCAGTATAAAGACACTAGTATTAGAAAAAATAATAAAACAATAACTTCTCCATAATTAGAAAAATTTTAAAGTTGCTTTTTAAAAAAACAACATAGTTTCTTCAAGTTCCTAAAACAAAGTTTAGAGATGGAAAGACTTCTTCTAGAGATTTTAAGTATTACTGGACTTAAGGGCAGTAATTACGGAACTACTGAAATAGACCTTGCTCAGATGAAGAATTACAAACAACAATAAATACATGAAGAAATGTTCACCATGACTGGTCATTCAACAAATGCAAATTATGTGCGGTGGTTTTCTTGATTTGTTTTGGGATTTTTTTGTTGTTGTTGTTGTTTTGTTTTTTTGTACCAGAAAAAGAACTCAGGGCCTTGAGCCAGGAATGGTGGCATACACCTGTAATACCAGCACTCAGGAGGCTGAGGTAGGAGGATAGTTGCAAGTTCAAAATCAGCCTGGGCTACAAAGTAAGCTCAAGGCTGACTACATAGCAAAACTTTGTCTCAAAAAAAAACTTAGGACCTTGCACTAGTCAAGTAGGCACATAAGCCACTAAGCTATATACCCAGCCGAACAAATGCAAATTAAAGCAAGATCTCCAGAAAGGCAGGTATCATCAAGAAATCAAGCAATAACAAATGATGGCAGTGCTGTGGGAAAAAGGAAGACTTCTCCACAGTTGGTGGGAGTGTAAACTGATACAACTAGTATGGAAATCGGTATGGAGATTTCTGAAAAAAAAAAAAATAGGTTCCATTTGACCCAGCTATTCCTCTTCTTGGTATCTTCCTGAAAAAGTTAAAAGCATCGTATCACAGCAATAAATGCATACCCATGTTTATGGTAACACAATTTGTAACAGCTAATCTTGAAAACAGTCTATATACCCATCAATGGAAGAATGGATAGAAAAAAATGTGATTTTTATATACAATGGAACACTACTCTGCCATAAAAAAGCATAAACTTAAGCCATCTGTAGGAAAATGGCTGCCCTTGAGACCATAATTTTTTATTTTTTCCTTTTTTTTGTACTGGGAATTCAAACACAGGACCTCATGCTTGCCAGGCAGGTGCTGTACCACTGAGCTATATTCCCAGCCCTTAAGACCATAATCTTAAGTGAAATAAACTGGACAGATAAATTTAAGTATCACATTGTTTCTCTTAGGTGAGAAACCCAAAGGAGCATAATGAAGAACAGATATTGGAAAGTAGGGGAAGTATATTCAGCTAGGAAGGGGAACAAGGGAGGGGAGAAAAGGAAAAGGAAGGAAGGCAAAAATGGAAACAATGCTTTCGTAAATGAGGAGAGGAAGAAGAGTTGAAGGGAGAGGTTGGAAACGAGGAAAAAAAATTAAGATATATTATATACAGGTACATTTCCCTATGATGAATGTAATCAAGGTATCACAAATATGTACTAATAAAAAAAGATAAAAAAGAAAAAATAATTACAGAATTATTTGGTAACTTTCTCTGAGAAAGTGTTCACAATTTCTTAACAGACAGGGAAATACATACTTCCACGTCCGGGGAAGGCCCGGTGCTGCAGTCACCACTGCTCTTCTGCACTGCAACTGTCCCAGTTTGTCTTGAGGTAGCACACTGCTCCAGTCTGTTTTCTCTTGGAGAAACGTCTATGTTTCCAGTTTTCTCCAAATCACCAATCTCCTCAGCTCCTCTCTCTCTCAAAGAAATTTCAGTTTCTTTCAAATCTTCCTCTGTTCCCTCAGTGACAGTCATCTTTCTTAATATTGTCTCCATCAGGGAAATGTCTCCTTTTCCAGTTTCTTTCAAATCAATCTCACTTTCCCCTAGAGGACTGACATCTATTACTACCTTCTCCCTTTGGGAAATTTCTCCTTCTATGTCTTTCAAATCTGTTTCCGATTCACCTATAGTTTTGACCTTCTCTGAGACCTTTCCTGGGACAGCTATTTCTCTTCTTTCCATTTCTTCTAAATCTGACTCTCTTTCCTCAGTGACATCAATCACCTCTGGCATCCTCTCTCCTGTGGGAATAATCTCTCTTCGAGTTTCTTGGAATCTTGTTTCTGTTTCACCTACAGGTATGACCTCCTCTGGGTCATTTACCTGTGGAAAGACTTCTCTTCTGCTTTCCTCCAAATTTGTCTCTATTTCTCCAGTGGAATCAATCAATTCTGGTGTCTTCTCCCTTGGAGGACTCTCTATCACAGGTGCTTTCAACCCTGTTTCCATTGCCACAGTGACATCAGTCATTTTCCCTAACCTGTCCCTCGAAGTTCCTTCCAATCCTAACTCCACTTCCACAGTGACATCAGTCACCTCTGGTATGTTATCATTGGAAGAGATGTCTTTTCTTCCAGTTTCTCCTAAATTTGGCTTCATTTCCTTAGAAGCAGCAGTGGGGACCACTGGTACCTTCTCCCCTGGTGAAGCATCTGGTCTCACAAGTTCTCTCACAGAGGCTGTCCCTTCCCCAGAGATAAGACTCTCCTCTGGTACTGATTCCTTTGAAGGAATCTCTCTTCTTCCAACTCCTCTTACTATATTTGGCTTTGGTTTCTGAAAAGGAGTTCTTAGAACTGGGACTTGTTTGAGTACATTTCCTCGATTATCCTCTTGAATGCTATTAAAAATAAGAAAGACAATCAAGTTCTAAATCAGACTATCAGAGAGAATGGTCATTGAGAAATATCTATGAAAACATCAGTTTAAAATGTAAAAAAAGTTAAGGGGCTGAGAATATAGTTCAGTAGTAGAGCATGTGCTTACAGGGGCCTGGAATGAATCCCCAGCAGAAAAAGGGTGTGGAGTAGGGAGAGAAGGAGAAGGAAAAAGAGAAGGAGGAGGAGGAGGAGAAGAAAGTAGAAGAAGAGAAGGAGGAGGAGAAGAAATGTAGTACAGAAGTCAGGTGGGGTGACACATGCCTGTAATCCAGGCTACTCAGAAGGCTAAGAAGACAGGAAGATCCCAAATTTGAGATCATCCTAGACACCTCAGAGAAATCCTGCCTCAAAATAAAGTAATGTGGGTGTGGTGGCATATGCTTGTAGTTCCAGCACTGGGAAGGCTGAGGCAGGAGGACTGCTGCAAGTTAAGGTCAGCCTGGGAATACACAGTAAGTTCAAGGTCAGCCTGGGCTACATAGAAAGACTCTGTCTTGAAAAGCCAAAATTAAAGCAGTCAAGTAAAGTAAAAAGCAAAATAAAGTAAAAGTAAAGAGTAAACTAACCCTAAAATAAAATAAAGTAAGATGGCTGGAGATGCAGCACAATGGTACAGTGCTTATTTACACTTGTGCTTTGGTCCAATCTCTGGTACCCCCCCAAAAAAAATTCTAGGTAAAACTTAAAAATTAAGGGGTAGGGGCCCCCATCTTTTAAAATCACAGTGAAATTTTAAAATAATTAAATACATTTATGTATAGCTATATATAGAAACGTCTCCTACAACGTTCACTCAGCAGCTAATGCACTCACACGCCCTACTGTCACCCTGAGCAGCCCACGCACACACTGGCTGGGAGTCTCCTGTGCATGCACCAGCACTAGACCAAAGTGTGCCTGCCATTTCTACTTCTGTGCTCCTATTGTCTTTTCTCTGGACGTACACCTTGCCAGAACAGACTGGGCCATCTCACACGGACACACAGAGGTATGATCTGAAAAAGAAAGGCTTAGGACTAAGCACTAAATTTGCATGCCACCATTTTCTAGGGGGCTTTGTTGTTTTGTTTTGTTTTGTTTTGCCTTTTGAGACAGAATCATACTATGGTGTCCAGGCTGGTCTTGAACTTACTGTGTAGCTCAGGATGGCCTCAAACCCCTCAGCCTTCAAATGCTGGGATTGCAGGCATATACCACCACACCTAGCTCCACCCTTAAAAAGCAATTTAAAATAAGATTTCTTATATAAAGAGTTCTCTAAGAGCCTGTGATTTCATGAAACGAGCAGTAAAATAACATATTAAATACACAACATTTTGCTGAATGTTGCTGTACATGTAATCAATCACTATCTAGAACAAGGACCTTGTTCTCCAGATAAGCAGTAGCATTCCACTTTGTTTTATTCATTAATAAGGATAAAAAATGATACAAAACAAAAGAAGAGGCTCTTAGTGGTCATATTAAAAGCTTATTAATCTTGGGCAAAAGGTAGATCAAATAAGACATTACATTTATTCAGTCACAGCAGGCTCAATGAATATACACACAAATATACACATATATACATATTTATAGTAGTAGCTTTAAAAAAAAAAAACATTTATTAGGAAGTACACATGGCCCCTTTGGAGAGGATATACTCTATTTTCTTGGAGTGTGTTCTTTAATTTCTGCCCAATAGATTTCTTCATGCTTCTTATTGAGTGGGTCTTAAAAATCCTTTCTCTGCAATAAGCAAACTGTTTGGGGTAGGTTTAGGGTCCCCATTTCTGCTTTAGAGACCTCCTTGGATCCTGTATGGTGACAATGTTACAGCAGAATAAATAATCAAAAGTCCATCTGCAGGAGGCAGAGGATGGTTAATGGATGTGGTAGTAAAACTGGGTAGGAGAAGTAATTTATGCTCTATAGCACAGCAGAATTAAGGTTGACCACAATTAGGGAAATATTTTTAAATAGCTTGTAGAAAAATTTGGTGGATGTTTTCAATACAGAAAAAATCATCTGAAGTGATAGATTTGTTAATTACCCAGATCTGATTATTATATATTATATACATGTACTGAAATGTCACAACTATATTCCAAAAAAGTGGTATCACTGTGTCAATTAAAATTTAAAACCATAGTTTAAAAAGAGGAGCTAATAAAAACAAAGATTTCTAATTTATAAAAACTGACTGTTATTACTTCTTATGCAAAGGTGACTGAGGCTAAATAACAGTATCTGTCTCTCTACCTAATGACAACCGCTGGAGTAACCAAACACAGAAGAGTCACATGTCAGTTTATCATGAAAGATAAAGAAAATTCTGACAAGGGCCAATCAGGAGCCAAAACCACTTCCACCGACAAAATGAGTTCTAACACTCTATATAATAAAATTCAAACATTACTCAGTCAATCAAATGAGGCTTACCTTAGACATTCATTAAGTGTCTTGTGCTTATCTGGTGGCATATTCTGAAAAGAAGCATGTTTTTCCTCAGGTTGCTTTATAAGGTCTTCACACTCCAAATTTTTACATGATTGCTCTTTCATCTGTTGAGGTATCTTTAAAACAAATATTTTTAATCTTTTAGTTTTCATAATGAGATATGTAATTTTTTTTTAATTTCACTGCAAATTTTGACTTGAGTATAATGAAAATAGTAAAAATTTCAAAATTATAAAGTGATACTCAAAGGATGCTTTTTAATGAATGGTTTGTTTTTTGGTTGGGAGGTGGTTTAGGTGTCTTAGGAAATTTCAGAAGATACTCTCTCACCTTATCTCAAGTCCCCACTCTTTGATGCCAAATCACAGAGCTAGTGGTATATTCCATGGCATCTGTCTTCAGATGCCCTTTGGATTCTTTCTGATTGGTACAACTGCATCATACACACAGGACTCAAAATAGAAGAAACCCAGACTCAAAGCATGCCAACTTTTAACCTTTTCACAAAGACTATATATAAAACCTAAAATTCATGATCTTTGTTCTTGCAATTATATTTTAGTGGGAAGCTTTTAACATTTTATTCTGTTAAGCATATGTTGAATCACACATTTCACAATCTTTTCAAAAGGGAAGAGTAATTCAAATATTCATTGAGGAGCTAGGCATGGTGGCACATGCCTATAATCCCAGCATTTGAGAGGCTGAGGCAGGAGCATTAGCCATGATTTTGAACTTGGTTACACAGTAAGTTCAAGGCCAGCCTGGACTACATAGTAAGACCCTGTCTCAAAATTAAAAAAAAAAAAAAAAATTTTTCACTGAGGGACAAGGAAAGGAAAGTCCAAATATGAGGTAAAGTAAATATAATTTAGCAATCCTGTACATACTCTAAATGCAAAATGCCTTTAGAATTAGCAACTGCTGCTGGCCAAGAGACTTTGCCCATAATTTAATAAATAATGTACAGTACACAAATTATGCAGCCATGCTGGTTTTAAAAGGAATGAGAAATTTATTAAAAGTTTAGGCACTCACATTTTTGTCAACACAGGATTCATTCCGATTCTCCTCTCCATTGGCCCCACATTCTTCTTGGCATGTGACCGTTTCTTTTCTCTCTGCAGCTTTCCCTACATTTGGCTTTGGCCTTTGTAATCGGCCCCTCACTAATCGTACAGGTCTGGGAACCTTTGGTTGATTATCTTCCAGGAAACAAGTTTTTCCACTTAAACTAGAATAATCACAAAGGAACAAATTCAATGTTTATTCTCAACTCATAAGTGTGCTTATTTTTTCAATATTTCCTTTTCCCTGACATAAATAAATAACCCGTTTGAATATAAGATACAAGGGTCTTTAAGAATATCATTTAAGATATTTATATACCTATATCCTACTCTTCCAAACAAATAAGACCCCTGGAAGCCTGACTATAAAATGCATTTTTAAATCAAAATTTCACCACAAAACTGGAAAATCTATATATGCCAATGATGTCAACTATTGGTTTTCATTCAAAATAACAATGAAGAATGTGCAACCCTAAAGACCTAGACCCAAGTTACAGCATAAATGGCATCCAATGGAGTAGCACAGAATCCACTGGTTGGCGTCAGATTGGGACTAAACTGTCCTTCATCTCCATATGAGTTAAGCATTCCCTTTGGAAAACCATTTTATAAACATATCTTACCAGAAACATACCTTATTTTTGAGACAGGGCCTTGTGAACCAGCTAAATGGCCCAAGTTGGGCTCAAACTTGCAACTCTCCGGTCTCAGCTTCTCTGAGTACTGGGATTACAGATGAGCACCACCATACTGGGCCCAGAAATATGTATGGTTTTTTTTGTTTGTTTGTTTGTTTGTTTGTTTGTTTGGAATGCGGGAACCACCAGGAATCAAACTCAGGACCTCACACTTGCCAGGCAGGTACTGTGCCACTAAGCTATATCCCTGACCCTAGAAACACATATCTTAATTACCTATTTCACAAAAAAACAAAACAACAACAAAAAAAAACACCTTTTTGACACAGGTCTCGCTTTGCAGTTCAGTTCAGGCTGGCCTCAAACTGTGCTATTCTCCTCAGCCTCCTGAGCACTGGAATTACAGGCATGCTCCACAATGCCTGGCCAGATTTTGTTAATAATAAAAATATACGTTAAGAAAATCTTGTTAGGCCCTGCACTCGCCAGTCACACCCCCAGGGCTGCAGCTCCTTGCATGTCCAGACTTGCTACCACCTGCCCCCTCTTCTCCTTCTGCCGGTGCCACCAAGCCCAAGCCCAATCCACCACTGCAGTCACAGCACAGGCACTATGCCATCTGGAGTTACAGTGTATGATGAAGTCATCAAAGTTTTTAATGCTATGAAAATAAGGAAATCTTCTACACAAGAGGAGATCAAAAGCAAAAGAAAGCAGCTGTCTTCTGTTTAAATGATGATAAAAGACAAATAATTATAGAGAAAATAAAGTATATCTTGGGCTCCTGAAAGTGCACTAGTAAAAAGCAAGATGATTGATGCTAGTTCCGAAGACGCCATAAAAAGAAATTTACAGGTATTAAACACAAGCAGCAAGTACATGGCTTGGACGGTATTAAAAGACCTGCAAAGAAACTGGGAAGCAATATAGTAGTTTTATTGGACGGGAAACTGTTATAAAATGACAGTCGAGTGTCATCTGAATCTTATAGGGTTTTCATTTTTCCAGCTCAGTCCACTGGAATAGTATTAGGTTTTGTTTTTTGTTTTGTTCTCTTTTCACTAGACCCTTCCAACACAATGAATGAAGGAGATACCATTCGTTTAAGCAGCTTGTCAGTGATTGCCATTAGACTAACACCATTACTTTTATGTACAACCCAAGGAATAACTTCCTGTCTTTTGCCAAAACCACTGGTTACATGCCTTCTTTGCTGCAAGTATTACAATGAATGTGACTGTCAATGTGAATAGCTTGAATACTGCAGAGGATAAGCCAATTAAATGCCTTGAAAGTATTAGTCACTGGTCAGATAATAAACTTTTTTCAGTTATTATTTATATTATTATTTATAGTTGCACTTGATTGCATTTCTGTGAGACACTCAGCATTCATACACCTCACCTGTTTTGGCAAGCCTATTTTTGTGACATGGAAGCACAGATATAACACTATGTTTTTTGCAATGTGTTTAAACCTCTGAAAGGAATGCCAATTAACTTTCATTGACTGTGTCATCAGTTTATCCTAGTACCTCAGTGTTCATTCCTGCTACCTGTGTATCTTAAATATTAATGCCTTTTGTGTTTTTGTTGAATGTATACTACTGAACAAATGTAGAAGTTTTATGTTTACTGTGAGTCTTGCAACACTAAAGATAGTTTGAGTATCAGTCATGCTGTCAATTTCTACATAAAAAAGCCCTAAATGGAACATTGTTTTGAGATCAAACTCCCTGCCCTCACAAAAATGTCCACAGTGAAATAAAAAGTGTGGCAGACTAGGAAGGAAGGAAGGAAGGAAGGAAGGAAGGAAGGAAGGAAGGAAGGAAGGAAGGAAGGAAGGAAGGAAGGAAGGAAGGAAGGGCCACGTCCTAGTCCATCCACGCCTTGTGACAAGGTCCATGGGTGGAGGAGAGCGCTTCAAGGAATCGCTTCTCCAGGAAAAGGACACCGCATGTGGAAATTGGGTACGGGGATCTTGGAATGTTTTGTACTGATAATTGTAATTTGTGTAATTCACATATATATATTTTCATGTAATACTCAATATGAAATCGAAAATAGAAACTCCAGAGGAGTTACTAGAAACCTTCTAGATAACTTTGTGAAAACTAATTGTGAAATTTTACCTTCTGTGAGTAGTGTGAGAGAGTTTATGCGGGAGCTTTGGGTGGGAGAGCTCATGGAGGAGGATTTGAGGGGTTCCTGTGAGACAACTGCCCTGAGACACTGGACAGGCAGCCAAAGACGGGCAACTAGGACACATATGTTACACCACCGGCCTGGATAGGTTCATATGAAGAGTCCTTGACCTAAGACAGGCGCTGTCCTACAGGCAACCAGAGACAGGCAACTAGGACACATATGTTATGCCACCGGCCGCCTAAGACAGGCACAGGACCAATTGCTGTCCTGCAGGCCCATGATGGGTTAGGCCTGGTTGGATTCATATGAAGAGTCCTTGACCCAAGACAGGCGCTATTCTCACAGGGCCTGCCATACTCCCATAAGTGATAAAGAAAAAAAATATATATATAGGGAGCAGCATGATAGCTTCACAGCTGCCGTTCCATCTCTCCCTCCTGTGGGCATCCAGGTGCATCGGCTTATATTTTCCAAGATAATTAAGTAACAAGAGTAAAGTGTTACAAAGATGAAAAAAGTTGATTAACACATATTGTTTAAGATTGTCCCTGCCTGGCCCTAAGCCTGGGACGCTTCCTGCTTGGGGTTTGGGTTGCTGCCAAAAGTTAGCAAATATATATTCCAGCTTCTGAAAAATAAAGCGGATTCAGATTCACTCACAGAC